>CANUEP010039118.1:0-29106 GCA_947857235.1 Jatropha podagrica | reverse complement strand
CTTATGAGATGATAAAATATGGCAAAACCTTTACCAAGAGTTGGTTCACGCAGGAATGGGCGTGTTGGCTCACGTAAGAATGCACGTAAAATACCAAAAGGGGTTATTCATGTTCAAGCAAGTTTCAACAACACTATTGTTTCGTTTTCTCTATTTACTTAGTCTCTTTATTTGTTAGTTTATAGGAATTTTCTTTTTCAAGCCATGTGTTACTTTAAGTTAATTGCATAATCTAAATCTATTAAGAATATACACTAGTATCTTTGTTTGCCATACAGTTTAAGAGTTCGGCTAAATGGTGAACTTTACCTACCTGAATTGTGGACTTAGCAAATTGTGCTAGGCTATTTTGGATGCTGGAGGGCTATTTATGTCTGAATTGAACTGGGCTACTTGGGTGAACTTCTTTATGTACTATTTAGGACGGAGAAAATTCCATCGCTTAGACTACCGACAAATTATCCCATTGGACGGAGAAAACTGAATCGCTTAGGCTTTTGGCGATCTATCCCATTAGAGGAAGAAAACTCTACCGCTAGGCCTCTATTTATTCACCCCCATTTGGTTGTTCTACCTGCGCTTTGATTGTGATAAAGAGAACAAAAGTACAAGTGCCAGCGCTTGACTATCATACGATGTAGTTATGTCCATCGCTCCAAATTAATAAACAATAAATTCTCCTAATAATAGAATAATCAAAATCAAATATAATAAGACCAATTTCATCAAATATAATAAGACCAATTTCATGTATCGTAATAATGGCTAAATTCATTTTAATCAATCAAATGAATATTTTTTTTTGTTAAATTTCAGTATTAATTTTTTATTTTTACGATCACATCCTAAAACAATTGTAATACTATGAACACTTCTAACCACGAACAAAGCATGCAAAGTATTTTGAGTTTGTTAAGATATACAACAAAGTATTATAGGGAAAAGACGAAAGAAGAAAGCAGGACCCGCTTTTGAAAGGGTAAACCCCAAACATTCAAACAAATCCAATCAAATTCACCTTTACATTACTTTTTGGATTGCCAAGATTTATCAAATCACACTAACAGACCTTCTCTCTCATTCCACAATTACTACCAACCTTTTGTTTTATAATGGGCTCTCACATAGAGTTTCCCGCGCACTTGACATTCCAAACTACTTGCTAGAGCCATTGCATGATAAATTAGATGTAGTTAATCAATGCATTAATCACAATCAAGTAGATAATTGGTCTAATAGAACCTATAAGAAAAATAATTGCACTTTTCATGCTATGACAGACAGGTGGTTGAATAGACAAATTTCACGGCCATATAAAAACCAGATTTATAATGATATTTCAAATTATCAATGGATAAATATAAGCGAGGAAACTTACAAGGAGACTAATAGTAACAGCAGAAAAGGAAATGGATATGGCAGTGCTGGAAAGAGAAAGCTGACCAAGATGACTAATCATCATTATTGATATAACCTGCAAGAAATACTGTGATAAATTTACAACCACCATTGGTCCTACTATGGAACCTATCCTCTTCACTTTTTGAGTTAAAACTCCCCATCATGATATGTTTTCCTCTGTTGCTCCTCTCAATAGCAATTGCTTTTCTCATTTTCTCTACAATTACACGCCAAACGCTTGCCTTTCATGTAGATATTACATTAACGTATACTATGCATGTGAACTTGTCTTTTTGTTCTTATGTTTTTGGATTTGTGTGTTTTTTCTAATCTTCCTGGTACTTTTCCATAGCCAATAACAAAAAGCACCAAGCAAATATAAAAGAACAAAGATAAAAAAGACAATGTTCAACATATATATTAACATTACTTAAAAAATACTAAGAAGTTATTCAGTTCAAGCTCCACCAACACGAAGTATTAAAAAATTTCAAAAAATGCCTAATTTTCATAAAAAAAGTAACTCAACTATGACTTATTTTTAATCCTATTTTTTTTCTTCAATTACTTAATTCAAAGTTGCATCTAAAGTAAAGTTTTTTTTTTATCACTATATTCTTTTATATTATTTCAGCTAATTTATGCCATGGATGCTTCTTATTATTCTATTCAAATTGATTGTTAAAAATTCAGTTTTAAACGTTAGTAGGTACTTGCATATCCAATATTGATTTGACCTTCTCGGGGTTCACCTTAATTTCTCTTTGTGATATAATGAAATAAAAAATCTGTCTGTTTTAACCCCAAATGTCCATTTGTCTGGATTGAGCTTCATGTTGAACTTATTTAAGATTTCGACCTTCTTGTAAGTCTCTGGGGTGGTCAACAACTTGAGTGCTCTTGATGATCACATTATCTATATATGCCTCTACAGTTTGCCCTATCTAGTGCTGGAACATGCTATTGACCAATATATGGTATCTAGCTCCTACATTTTTTATTCTAAAGGGCATGACCTAATAATAATATGCCCCCTGTCTATAATGAAGTTTGTCTTCTCCTTATCTAACTCGTTCATTCTTATTTGATAGTATCCCATCGCTGCATCTACAAAGCTATATAACTCATAACTAGCTAATGAATCTACCACTTGGTCTATGTTGGGCAGAGGGTAAGGATATTTAGGGCATGCTTTATTCAAATCGATAAAATCAACACATAACATCCATCTTACATTGGCTTTAGAAACCAAAATTACATTCTTCAGCCACTCGGGGTAGTTGACTTCCCTTATGAACCCTGCTTGTAACAGTTTATCTACCTCAACTGCAATAGTGTGTTGTCTCTCGAGACCATGATTTCACTTCTTTTGTTTTACTGGTTTGTAACCTGGGTCAATGCTGAGCTTGTGGGATATGATGTCAGGGTTAATCCCAATTATGTCTTCGGTAGTCTAGGTGAAGCTGTTCACATTATCCTTTAAAATCATCCTAATATTGCTCTCCACATTTGCCGATAGCTAGGTTCCTAATGTTAAGCGCTTCCCTGGCTCCACTTCCCATGTGGCCAGTTCGCCCATAGGTATTTTGCTAGAATTTGAGGTATATCTGGGTATATCAAAAGGTTGGTGTTTGTCTAGTCTTGTGGGTGTTTTCCCTTTTGGCATCCACATAATAGGTAGTGTAGCACCCCCTCTCCAACTCCCAAGATCCGACAAGAGATGTTACATTTTTTGGCAAAGACACGTACATGCTTGCTTATTAATACGAAACTAGTTTCAAATGAAAATATTATACAATAAGTGAAAACTCAGTTTATAATAATTTAAACATACAGCGAAAGTCTTAAGAAAACATAAGTTAAAAAAATTCATTAAAATTGGAGAAAATTGAAAACTTTAAACAATAGTGCAACCCATATCAAACAAAGTTAAACAGTTAGGTAAACCTTGCAAAAAAACTGCAAGAGGTTCCTTTGAAAATGCATCTTTGGATAATAGTTCAAACTTATTAATGAAACGTTCCAAAAGTAATTACAAAATTTTCGAAGTATCTTTTACATTTTCTAATATAGCTACAGGCTAACATACTCAAATATTAATTGTAACAATAACCAATAATATTTTCTAATATAGGTTTAGGCTAACATACTCAATATAATAATTAAAATCTTTAGCCAATTATATTTTATGATATGACTTTAGACTATTATATCCAAATAATAATTAAAGTCATATAAATTGAATGGGCACTCGAGAAACGTCCTGTCAACTAAATAAATCAGGATATTTTTCCTAAATAATAATTAAAGTCAAATATGAATTAAATGGGAATTCCAAAAACATCCTGTCAACCAAATAAATTAGAGTATTTCACTAAACCATACAATCCAACACAAAAGATCACATCACAAATCACTATAGCCTTCATAAGTAGAACAGTTGGGCAAAAATTAATAAAATTCATACTAGACCTAGGCCTATTGTATTCTACCTCTCTTAGAATATAGGTCTGAAAATAACTTTTTTTTTAATTTTTTCACACCACAATATCCATTCACACCCAATTACAATAATTTCAAATCAATTTCACAAGATCATATAAAAATTAAAGAAAATCTCAAATTACTAACAAGATCATAATTAAGTAAACATCAATTAAAAAATTAAACTAACATAAAACAAAAGAGCACTGATCTCCAATCAGGTATTCTCTTTGTCCTTTATCAACTTTAGAACCATTCACTATGGGCACAAAATCAAAAACGAAATAAAAATTAAACAATAATCATAAATTTGAAATCTCCTAATTTCACTAATTCCAAATATGCAATAAAAAATAAAAACTAATGTATGGATTTTGAAAAGGGATCTTACCTTATTCGCAGAATGATCTACTACATTTATAGCTAATTGCATCCCTTGATATGCTGATTTATTTTACTCAACTAATTATAATCTACTAATCTTGATCTTCGATTGTAGAATTTAGGAAAAATCTCACAAGAAAGTTCCTGACTCTTTCTTCTTCTTCTCTTTCTTTTTTTCCCTTTCTTTTGCTTTCTGTTTGGTGTGTGTAGGGGGGAGCGGCAACTCTTTCTTGAAGAGGGTCAGCTTCTCTCTTTTTATGTTTTAGGCGTTAGGTTTTTTTCTTCCTTCTTTTTTTTTTTTTTTTTTTATTTTCTTCTTTAGCGTTAGCTTCTTTCTCTTCTTTCTCAAATTTTTATTTATTTATTTTTTTTTTCTTAATGTGGCGGCCACTTTTAGCATATGGGCTAATTTTTTTTTATTTTCTCTGAATGTTGGCGCATGACCATAGATCAGTAATATATATATGTAATACCCAGAAATTTTTATTTCAAAATAATTTTTATTTAAATTTAATCGTTAAATTATTAGCCAATAATATTACGCCACGTAATATTATCGGGACCGAAAATCATTTTGATCCACCCTAAAATTAATCGAATAAAAATTAGACCAATCATTTTGTTTTTATTAATAATTAAAACTTTATTATTTTTGTTTTTTATTCTTTTTCTTTTCTTTTTAATTCTCCTTCTTCTTCATTGAACCCGACACAGCCTCTCCACCTTCATCTCTCTCTGCCTCTCTCTGCACCACTGCCTCCAGCCATTGCCAAGCTCCTCCTCACTACCAGACCACCACAGCCGGCCACCACCACAGCAGCCTCCCTCTCTCTTTCTCTTTCTTTCCCTCTCTCTCCATCTTTCTCTCTTCCTCTTTCTCCCTGTCATTCTTCTTCTGTCCCTCTCTGCAACTGCTAGGCCACCGGCTGCAGCGCCACAGAGCAGCAGCAGCTTCGCCTCGCCTCCTTTTGCGCAGCAGCAGCTCTGCTCTGTCTCTGTCTCTCTCTTTGCGCATAGACCGCCGCTCCTTCACCTCCCTTCCATGAGCAGCAGCAGCTCCTCCTCGCGCGGCTGCGACCCAGCTCTGCTCTGCCTCCCTCTGACGCGCGACCCAGCCCTATTCTGCTCCTCTTCTCATCGCGCCACTATTTCCAGCGAGCTCCAGCAGCTCTGTCCTTCGCGTCGCGCCACAGTTAGCCACCTGCTCCTCCGCACGCGACCTTGACAGCAAGCCCAGCTTGCTTCTGGCCACCTCCTCCTCCTCCGGTTCAAGAATTACTGAAAAATTGAGATTTTTGGGTATTGATTCTAGAATTTTATTTAGTTAAATTTTTATTAATTAATTTGTTAATTTTAGAATATTTGGTTGAATAATTTTATTATTTAATGAGTTAATTATTTTGGTTGGTTAATTGTGGATTATATTGTTTGGGTGAATTTTTAATATTATGGTTAATTGATAGGATTTTGATTATTTGATATTGTTAGTTAATTGATTAGTTAAATTTTTAAAAATTATTAGGTAGTTAATTGATTATTTGGTTATAGGTTGAAATTATAAATTTTAATTGGAATTATGGAGGTTAAATTGATTTTAGGATATTAATTATTAATTTTGGTATTTTGATTGATTGGTTTTATTAATTTTGGTGATTGGTGAATTATTTATTAATTTTATATTATTGATGGATTTAATTATTTTTAGGAATGATATTGGTAGTTAATTAGTTAAATTGAATAATTAAAATGGTTAATTAGTTATAGGATGTTAAATTATTATTTGGTTGATTTTGTTATATTGAGAAGGTATATTTGTTAGAATTTTTGGTAAATTATTGATTGTTGGGTTATATGTTGATTTATTGATTTTAGTATAGAATTATATTATTTATGGGAGTTAATTTGATTATAGGATGTTAAATATTGATTATGGTATTTTTGATTAATTAATTAATTATGTAATTGATGATTAATTGGAGAAATTGGATAAAATAAATTAAATAATGAATTGGGTAATTAAAGAGTAATTTTAGAATTTTAATTGATTTTAAAGGTTAGTAAATTAATTAGTTAGCGTTAAGATTCCTTTATTATGAAAATTATTTTATTAAGGATTGATGGTTATATTTGAAGAAATTTTAGTAAATGGAGTATATTAGAGAGTAGAACTAATTAATTAGTTGATTAAATGAATTATTATAAAGGTTAAATGGTTATTATTAAAGGTTTTATATAATTAAATTATTCGGGTGATAATTAGAGTATTTGGTAGAATTACTAATGAATTATTATTGTTGGTGTTAAATTATAATTTGGAGTATAAATATATTTTATGGCAAAATGAATGGAATTGATATCTAGACTAGATACAAAATAAGTGAATAAATTAATTGTTGATAAATAGTAAGATTATATAGTGAATTAATAGAAATTTAGTCAGAAAAATAAAATAAACAATTGGGTTTATTAAAATAATATTTTTAATTAAGAGAGTCAGTATCTAATTATATTTTATTATTATACGTGTTTCCTAGATCGACCGAGTTCATCTACTGTTCCTCCAAATCAGAACCCAGGACAGACCTGAATAGTATTCTGCGGTCACTGTGAGTAATAATAAATGATGCACACCATCCTGCATACATGCATTTCATATGCATACCATATACTCCTTATATTATCACGAATCATTTCTTACTTCTATTGCTATATTGATATCATTCATTTTCCAAATATAATATCTCAGTTCTATAATAATTCAGTTTTATAAATTTATATAATTTTCGCCATTGCTTACATTCATATGTTGCATTTATTGTATTGAAATATATTTGTGATTAATTGTGATGTGAAATAATGTGCTTGTGTATCTAGGTGAAAATTGGGACGACGTGTGTCACTATGGGTCAGTGGGCCAAGTATGGGGGATCGACTCCCGATTATATATTATTATTATTATTATGGAATTGGCCTGGGGCCAATAGGTAGATTTGTGACTTCACAGACTAATTTTCACATGTTGTGAATATTTGAATGTGAATTGTTTGAAGATACACGTGCTTGCAAAGTATGCCATTTTATTATATTGTGAAAGCATACTGCTTGAATGAGTGAGTTTGCATTATTTATTATTATTCACTGAGTTTAGTGAAACTCACCCCCCTTCCATAAACATTTTTCTGGGAATAAAAGTACTGTTGGTTTGTGAGACTCTACTTCTTTCTTCGCAGAGATTCGAACATGTTAGTATAAACTACTGTTCATATTTGTGATTTTCGCACTCTTTATTTAACTCCGCAGTTAGGATGTTTAAATACTATTTGGTTATGTAAAAGAAAATATTCATGTGATTATAAATTAATTGTGAAGTATTTCCTTTTGAATATTTGGAGACTATGTGATAGAAATAGTTTGATCATATTATGACAAATAAATATTGCATGAGAAAATATTTTTATTAAATGGATATGGGCCCAAGATGTGAACAGTTCTTAATATTAAGGCTAGGTCAGAATTGTCAACTCTGATTATTATTATATGAATAATGTCATAATATGGGCTTACTATTCCGTCAGTCAAATGATAATGGGAATGAATTTTAATAGTTTAGGTTTACTACGGGCCTCGGGGGCCTTAAGCTTACCTAGATCTTAGTGCCGATCCGGCCCACGGTTTTGGATCGTAACAGTTACAGGTCGTCGTTGTTGTGATTAAATTACATAAGCTATATAGATATTTACTCTTATAAATTTAGTATTTCACTGTGTTTTCTTTTTCTATTGTTTCTTTTTTTTAGTGTTTCACATTTCTCTTACAAGGTCAGTTTAGCTATTTAGAATTATATATATTTTTACACTTTATCTTAAATTAATTTATTCTGCAGATGATTGTGATTTTGCTATAATTTCTCATCCCCGCAATTCAATTATTGTATTTCTACGACATAGGCTCATATATACAAAATAAAGCATTTTTTTTTCTATTCTTAAAAGGAAAATTGAAGTATTAGATATAGTTTAAGAAAACTTAAGTCATTCTTAACTAAAAAAGTTTTCAACATGTTTTATAGATTACACAATAAAATAATATTAGAATTACCTTTTCAACAGTGTAAGTTTTTCTATAGCCACGCGAAATGCTGGAGATCGCCTAATACAATAATAATGAATAAATACTGTAATAAATTTATTAGGATTATTTGATATTAAGATAGAGATCAATCTAATAAAATATGAGTTTTTTTTTTTTTTTTTTTTTGAAAGAAGAGGGTTGAATTTGCTTCCTGGATGCCAAATACATTTCATTCAAAAATCAATTTTTGTACAATTATCGCCCTTTGTATTAAATGGTCGGAAAACCTAATAATAATAATTTTTGTAATATTTATATTAATAAAATAATAAATTTTACCTTAATAATACTATAATCATTATAATTTTATCAGTTAAAATATAAAAAATTGTTATTTTATTTTATTTTTAAAATTGGACTTTTTCTTATTTACTGTAAAATTGGAGTGAAAAATTAAATAAAAAATTGATCATGACATCCACAGTTGGAAGTTACTCTTTTTCAAAATTGATGTTGGGTTTGAACTTGTAGCCCGAGCGCCATGTCGAACGGGCACTAATCAATCGACCGTCTGAGTGTTGACCCGACAAAATATATTAATAATAACCTAAACAAAACCAAAACCGGTTAGGCTCTTGCCTCTTAGTCCCAGCTTCGAGCAGGTCATTTCTGGCGGGAATCAAAACGCCATAGGAAGAGGCTTAGAGTTGGTTTTGCACAATGGGATCTGAACCTCAATCGACTCTCCCTAAATGGGCGTCGACGCCCTGCATTATGGGAATCGATGAAGCTGGCCGTGGTCCTGTTCTTGGTATAACACACTTCAATTTCTCTTTTCCTTTTTCAAGTCTTTTTGTCCTAATTTTTGTCTACAGTTTTGTTTTTTTGATGTTAATTACTGGTTTCAGGACCTATGGTTTACGGATGCTTGTACTGTGCTCGTTCATATGGCAAGATCCTTTCTACCTTGAACTTTGCAGGTTTGAATTTGCCTTTCTATTATTATGATTATTTTACTTGCTTTTGAGATTTAGTTCTGCAGTGGGTTTTGTTCTCTGCACTAATGATCTGCATTTTCTTTTGCTTTCTTAGAAAAATTTATAGTCCTGTTACAGTTTTCTCTTGAAAGCTCTGAAAATGTAGAATGTAAATTGGACAAATTTATCATTTCTTTTCAATTAATTGTGCAGTTTCTGAGTTTAATTGATTGATAAACTGAACTTTTTTCATTTTTCAAAAATTTTATTTATTTATGGAAAGCCGTAATTGTGGTATTATTTTGCTTCTGAAGGTAAAAGACAGCCCAATAAGGAGTCTTTCATCTGTGGATTTCAATTGATTAACAGAACAAATTTGGCTCATTGCTCTATTCTTGAGCCAAAGAAGAGCACAATTGAAGAATTTAGTATGCAGTTAAAAGAAAAATAAGTCAAGGCAGGGAATAATTATTAGACGAAATTGATTTTAGGATTTAATGTTGCTCTTATCTTTTGAAAAACCAGTCCCTAATATATGCTCCATTTAATTGAGGACACTCTCATCAATCTTTACTCTGGATCATCTATTTATGACTATTTTTTTATTTGTTTAACTATTTGTTTGATGAGCAGTTACCAACTATGTTTTTAACTTGTTCTCTTTCCCCATCTCTTATAAGTGTTATTTGCATAATAAACACCCATTAAACATACACTTGGTTGTTTACAATATAAAGTGAAGTGTGAGTTTGGATAACGCAAGATCACAAATGAAAAAAAAAAAAAAAAAATCAAATTGATAGAATATGCCATCATCTTGAAGAAGTGTGCCTAAGAAGCTTTGGCTATTTGCCACCATACTTTGAAATCTCAAGTTTATAAGCAATAACAATTTACGAGGTGCTTTCCTCTGAGAAGTTTTGGCATTTTTCCTAGTTCTTTTTTCTCTTTCCATTTTTCAATTGATATTACCACTTTCTGTTTGATTGCTGGCAGATTCCAAGACTCTAAAAGAAGAGAAGAGGGAAGAGTTATTTGAAAATTTAAAGGCTAATGAATCAATTGGATGGGCTGTTGATGTCATTGATCCAAAGGAGCTCTCAGCTAAGATGCTAAAAAAGTTATTAGCTGATGTGATTGCATTTTTGTTTTCAAACTTGCATTTCTGTAGCTTTCCTGCTATTTACATGGTTTGATCTTTTTTTTCTTTTTTTTTACTTGATAGGAATAAGATAAACTTAAATGAGATTTCGCATGACTCTGCGATTGGCCTAGTCACTAGGGTGTTAAACACGGGAGTTCTTCTGACTGAGGTTAGTCTATTTATGATTTATGAGATATGCGTTTTACACTAATGTGTGGTCATTTCTGAAATAAGGCACTTGACCCTTAGAATTGGAATATTTGATATTTCTCTGTGTTTTGAACATGGTAAATAAATGCCACATTCAAAATTAGATGTTAACCTATACACTGAGTAATGCAATAATTTGCAAATAAAAGATGATTTAGAAGAAGTCACAGCTTATGCATAAGATTCAAATGCCTCTTTATGAAAGGTAATAACTACATCAGATTGCCAAAAATATCTTTGCAGCATCAAACAAGGGGCCAATTGTTTATGTATGTATTAGTGTTAGCTATTGACTTTTGAACACTGTAGCTTTGGAATGTAGAAAGAAACAAATGAAGGTATGTTTAAACAAAGTGCTTTATCCTTGAAGTGAGTATTTCCTGTGTGGTGGAAAGTGTTGGTTGTACTTATACAAGAAGTCAAACAGATGATAAATCTTTCCTTAAATAGGACTTTTATATTGTTAATTTTCAACTTTATGTGCACCTCTCCATTTTATCCAACTGTATGTTGCTCAATGTATAAATATATATTATTGATAGTGGATCCACAATTATTTCGTTTAATTAATTATCAATTTGATCATTGAAAGTGAATTCAGACATAACTTCGGTCTTTTCTTCATTGTGATTTGATGAATTTACATAAAATTTTCATAAATGTGTTGAAAAGTTATATTTTAGGTTTTCTATCAATTTGGGCCCTTTTGTAACTTTACTTTTATGTTTGAACATTAATTTAGGAAGACACGATTTAGTGGTCTGTAGAATTTCATGAGAGTCAAACTAGGGACAGAAGGTGTCAGCATTGCTTCTTCTATTGTAGGCAGTAGATTTTTTGTTTCATTGTGGTTCGACACGTAGCAAAACATACAACAAATACCTTATAATATGGCTATCTTATCACAAGAGGAGAATCAGGCAACTTATTGCCATTTGAACCTTTTTGGGTCATATCAGTATCATCAGATGATGCAAGAGTCTCAGCTCTACTCATTTGAACCTGAATCTTAAACTAGTTATGACCAACTGTATAAATGAGTTTCTTTCTTTCCTTGAGGTCCATGTGCACATGTATTGTTAAGTAATGTCATAGTAGAAATGAATGTTTCCGCACACGAATGTGTTCCAGGTTTATGTGGATACAGTGGGGGATGCGGAGAAGTATAGAGTAAAACTATCTGAAAGATTTCCTTCTATCAAATTTGTTGTTGCAAAGAAGGCTGATAGTCTTTATCCGGTTGTAAGTGGAGCAAGCATAGTTGCAAAGGTAATCAATTATCCTTTGTTCTTAGCATCTTTGTTTTTGTTATTCTTGTCAAATGATTATATTTCATTTAATAAAGCAGGTCACTAGAGACCGAGCTTTACGAGAATGGGTGCTTGATGAAACAGCTGAAGGGATCAACAGGAATTTTGGTTCTGGTTATCCTGGAGGTTTGAATTGCTATATTCTTAATCTATGTGTTATCTTCTGCCATTAATTTCAAATGGTCATGTTCTACAATGGAATCTGGTATTTAGATCCTGAAACGAAGGCTTGGTTGGAACAGCACAAACACCAGATATTTGGATTTCCAACAGTGGTGCGCTTCAGTTGGGGCACATGCAATTCCTATTTCAAAGATGGTGTTGAAGTCTTATGGTTAGTCCATTCTCAACCTCCATCATGATTTTAGTACAAGTGCATATGATTTTTATATTGGCTATGCTTGTCCATTTCTTATATGTCTATGTTCAATATGGTTGCACCTGAACATACTCTAAAGAGTATCATCACGTCATGGGTTGAAGCTTGTGGTTTATTATTGGGCTGTCAAGTTTTTCACTTTTGTCTTCAATAAGAGTCTCTGCTGTGGTGGATCCTATTCATATCTATTGTGCCCATTTTTTTCCATCAATAGTTGCAAAAGTAGTTTTAATAAATTTTCTCCAACAAAACAAAAAATTTTGTAGTCGATCCCCTGTCTATCTTAGAACTTGCCCAATTTGCATCTATAAAACATTCAATATTAGAATGCCCATGATTGCTATGCAATAAATTGTCTTGGAGCTCATAAGTAACATAAAATGGCCCAAGGCTTCCTAGAGCACAATAGTTGTAGAGGACATAAGCTGACTTACTACACTAACAATGTAGCTATATCAGGGTGAGTCATTGTTAGGTAGTTCAATTTTCATACTAATGTGCTAGACATCTCAAGATCTGAAAACAACTCATCATCAATTTTTGTTGCATATTTGGAGTCATTGGTGCATTACACAACTTAGCACTTAATTTTTCTGTTTCTGTCAATAAATCAAGAACATATTTCCTCTAAGATAAGAGAATACCCTTCTTACACCCTTCAATACCCAAGAAATACTTCAGCAGACTTAAATTTTTCGTTTGAAACTGGGTTTGCAGAAAAGTTTTAAGAGATGAGATACTTGTGCTCTCACTCCCAATAATAACAATATCATCCACATAGACTACTAGCAAAATGAATCCAGCCTCTGTAAAAGACAGAATGACCACGTTTACTTTTCTGCATCCCAAATTGTTGAATCACCTCACAAAATTTTCCAAACCAAGCCTGATGACTCTGCTTCAAACCATATAATGATTTTCTAAGCTTGCAAACCTTACAATACTTCCCTTGAGCAACAAAACAAGGAGGGTGCTTCTTATAGATTTCTTCTTGTAGGTCACCATGAAGAAAAACATTACTGATATTCAGTTGGTGTAATGGCCAATCATAAATAGTTTCCAAAAAAATAAACAAGCGGACAAAAGCAAGTTTAGCGACAAGATAAAATGTGTCTGAGTAGTCAAAACCATAAGTCTGAGCATATCCTTTAGCAATTAAATGAGCCACAAAACCGTCTAGGTTAACCTTTGCATCCAAATAACTTTCTTACTTGGAGGAAGACATACCAAATCCCATGTACCATTAGTATCTAAAGCATCCATTTCTTCTTCCAATTTAGCATGCCAACCAAGGTGGGTTTATGGCTTCACTAATGTTTTCGTGAACAAAAACATCTAACAAAGATGTAAAGCAATGAGATAAAAAGGAAATATGATCATATAAAACACAAGAAGAAATAGGATAAGTACATTGACTAGGATAAGGTGTAGTGGAAACTAGATTTGATGACGAAGTAGTTGGTAGAGGGCGTGAGTCTGTATTCTCAGATCTTCTTGAATAGACATGAACAATAGGAGGTGGTAGCTGACGTGGTGCAGGAGCACACAATTCAATGCAGGAATCGATGACATAGGTGGATTAGTATGACTAGCATTGTAGGCTAAAAGGTTATCTTCTTCCCAGACTATCATAAATTGGAGAGCTAGAAAAGAAATGCATAGTCTAAAACAAAAGTAACATTTGCAGACATAAGATACTTATTAAGAGTGAGAGCCCGAGAATACCCCAGAAAAGACACTTGAGAGATTTGGGATCAAGTTTGGTACCGTAAGGTGAACATCACAAACAAAGCAAGTGAGAATAACCTAGAAAAGACGCTTGAGTGGTTTGGGATCAAGATTGGTAACTTAAGGGCGAACATCACAGTCAAAGCAAGTGTTACCAAATATATGAGGTTCAATAGGAAATAAAGATTGAGAGGAGAAAAAACAATGTCGAATATCACCTTTAGAGCGCCCTTTTAACGAGCTAAGGTTAGAGCTCCCTTCTAATGAGCTCACATTTTTAGTCACAATAAGTGAAGGATAGAGTTGCAGTAAACCAAAGCTTTAGCTTTTGAACCAAATTTTACTGTTAACTGGCCCATGATGAGATCTTAGTTGTGTGAATATAATAACTTGGCATTAGGGCCAAGCGTCATAGGAGATTCAATCAGTGAAATCAAATCTCTTCTATAGAACTACAAATGCGGAATGAAGCTTGAGTCCCAAGTTGAATCTTGACTTAAAAACCAGATGTAGAACATGACTTGGCAAATGCAAGAACTCGTTAGCAGATTAAACAAAAATCAAAATAAGGTATCAAGAAGGCAAGCAACAATTTGACTTTACAAAACAAGAATAGCAAAGTTGAGGAAAGGTTCGAAACAGGGATTGGTGCTAGGACAGCTATGCAGTACACCAAATTAGACTTTTCCTGCATATGACTTGTATATGGTCCATTAAGATGGCTTCATAGGTGAGCAATTTTTCCTTAATAAAAAAAAAACACTAGAGGTTGATAAGGCACGATTGACAACGTTAAACATGCTTTATAGAGGCAGATTATATACTGGGGCAAGTGAATCTAGTGTCTTGTGGGAAGTTTTCGAAAGCTTCTACAATCTTCGTTTTAGTGAACCTTAAAGGGCAATCCTTTAGGCGAATTAGTCAATTCAAAACAAACAAGTTCTGTTGAGAAGTATCCAAAGCAATTCTAAGCGTTGTTCGTAAGGGCCAAGACAGTCGAGAATGACCAACTGAGTTATTGGAAACCAATAAGTTTTGATGTTGAAATGCAGAATCCACCCAATTTGGTAACTACAATGAATTGGGCAAGGGCTTTTGGGAAAGGAAACAACAGTTGGAGCAAGCCGAAAATAAAACAATAGGTTTTTCGATATCGGCAAGCCAGAGATTCACACCTTGAATAGCTCATTCAATCAAAACATAGGAGGAGCATTGACAAGAAGTATTGACAGCATTGGTATTAAGTCCACTCCTTCTGTGAAGTGATCCAGTCAGGCCAAAATGGTTGAACATCAGACTTAGGGATTGTGCTTTTACTGTGATGAACCATATTTTGTTGGACACTAGTGTTAAACTATTATTTTGGATCATAGTATACTTGGAAGCAGACTCCCAGAAACTAGAATCACAGATCTGGGGGGCAAGAAATTTCTTTGCATGCCATTACAGGCAAGCAACATACCCAACTTGGAAGTAGTTCTCAAGCTTGAGGACAAGCTCCTTCTCCAGGAGGAGAGCAATGTTAGAGATGCAATTGCAACAGTTTTCTTAATTTAAAAGTTTTACTGTTAAGAAGTTCTATTTAGTAATTTTCCTATTTACTAGTTTTCTATTTTTAAGAAGTCTTAATTATATGTTCCTATTTTGGAGTTTGAGATTAAACGATATAATCTCGTACTTAAGGAGCAATTTTTAATAAACAAGAGAGCAAAATTTTTTTGAACTAAATTGAGATCTAGACACTCTCTAATGAGTCTATGTTTAGAGCTCCCTTTTAATGAGATCTCATTTTTCAGAAACAATAGGTCAAGGAAAGAATAATGGTAAAGCAGAAGCTTTAGCTTTTAAATCAGATTCTATTGTTGACAGGTCTGTGGGTTAGGTAAATATTTAATGCGGTCTCCTACTGGAGACGAGATCCTGTTTGTGTATAGACAACGTCACTCCTTGGCACATGAATTGACTCTGTCCTAGCCCAAAACTCTTAGTTGATGCTCTTCAATGGGAGATGACCAGACTGGTCCATGTTGAATCCAACCATTGTTGGACGATTTGAATCTAAGAGGGGCTCCAATGGCCTAATCGCCGTGATTCGAGCAATTTAGCTGGATGACTTGCTGTTTGAGTTGGAGAAGGCTAAGAGATGGCAGCTGCTATGACTAGCAGCACTCAGTCGTCTGAAGGGGAGGTTGCAAATTCTGATAAGAGACTTATTGCGGATAAAAATATACTTGATGGTAAATTAAATTGTTCATTTTGCATGCACTTATTTGATTTAGTCCTCCTTGTTTGGTAATTACAATGATTAATTCCTGAGATTTAATTCCATTAACATATTTAGCCTATCTATCCAAAAAGTGCTTATTCTTCCTTGTTTGGTAATTACTATGATTAATTCCTGAGATTTAATTCCATTAACATATTTAGCCTATCTGTCCAAAAAGTGCTTATTCTTTCACTTAATTGAATGACACTTTTTGGGTGGAGGACTAAATAATTTAAAGAAGCTATATTTTAGGCCTAATCAGTATGTTTATCAAATAAGAGAGATGAATTTATAACTATGACCAAACCTAAAGGAGTATATAGTTATTTGCCCTTAATTTAACACTCAAGTGCTTGTAAATCAACTTACAGGACATAATCAACATTATATTTCTGTAACCTTAAAGGACTCATGTTTTGACACATAAAATAATTTAGTGCTTGCTTTTGTTGGAAATGAAATAGAGGTTTGTTCTATGCTGAGAGATGAAGCAATGACATGGGCATAAAGATAGGACTCGACACGGGCAGAACTAGATTTTTAAGCATTTGGAGGGATGGGGAAAGAAATGAAAGTAAAATTGGAGGGCCAATATGGATATTTTTTAATATATATATATATATATATATAAAATTCTAAAGGGAAAATAGAATTTTGAATTTCTTTTAGGGGGAGGTGGGAGTTATGATTTTTTTAAAAATTAATATATAAAATTTAGGGGGAAAAATTAAATTTTAAATCCCCTCCACAAAAACTACAATGTAGTTCTGCCTCTGACAATTCTGATACAACATGGACACATCAACACTGCAATTCTTTCAAAAAATAGCATGTGTTCATCGGAAGCATGTAATGTCATGTCACCTCAAAAAAGTGTCAAAAAAATGTTTGTACGACGTGGATATGTATTTGCAAGGTTGAAGCATGAGTCCTTCATAGCTAACACATAGGTGAACTTGATGTTTGTGTATGTCGCTGCTTTATGTGATTGCAAAAATACTTACTGGACTATCTTTTATGCCATCTATGATTTGCAGATCATCTGCGTTAGGTGAATAATTCGAAATGAATGTGAAACTTCAATGCTTTTATCTAAACTTTTCGTTTTTCATGGGATACCAAAATAAAGCACATAACTTTAATCAATCTTTTCAAGGAGGGGCCTCCATTTTACTTGCATGTGAAACTGGGCTGCTTCAATGATTGGTTTCTGACATTATTTACTCTACAAACAATCTGTTGCAAGCGAAATTCACCGATGCCCTATTTCCTTGCTCCATCCCTGATTTATGATAATGAGAAACAATGGCACTTGCCAAGCTTCTCTTGGTCATAATTGTGTTTTTTTTATCCTATTCTCTTAATAGGGAATCTGATAAAGATGAAGACGGTTCTGGCAGTAGCAATGGCAAACGCCAGTTGAAGTTGAGTAGTTTTGGTGTCACGACGCCCAAGAGGAAAAGTGAAGAAATAGAATCAAGTGGTAAAGGACGCTGCAAATTTTTCCAGGCTCGTAAACTTGAACAACTTACTCATTTCTAGCAAAGCTTATCTCTTGCTTTAAGCCACAACTTTACTTTAGGTTCAGATGAATGAATCATCTGATTGCCCATGTCTATCTCACTATTTAAATAGAGATTGTAGAATTTTTCATTTAGTATATAAGAAAAATATGCAACTTCTACTGGGAAATAGCAGATTGATATTTGAATGATGATTACAGAATTTATATTTTCTAATAAGAAAATCATTTGTATCTGGTCATTTATAAATTTCTTTTTCAAAAAAATTTATTGGAGGCTATATGATAGGAGCTACGTCTCTTCATACTAACCTCCGCCTTCTCACAAAATGAAAAGAATAACTAACCACAACTGATTGGCAGCATGAAATAAAATTTAAGAAAGCAATTAAAGGAATATCATTATGGTTTGTGAAATATGCTCAGTGGACTTCTGCTGTTGGGTATAAAACACAGGTGATATGATGATCTAGGAGCTGGAAAGTAACCTCAAAATGGATTCAAGCCATCAATATGAATGCTCAAAGCAATTTTATTGTGACATTAAATTTATTGTTGTTGGTATGAACGTTTCAATTTGAATCTCTTTGCAGGTCTATGAATAAGGTCATAGCAACTAATGGTTTTAATTTTTTTTTTTTGTGCATTAGAAATTGCTAAATGGGATCGGTTCTCATTTCTCAAGATCTGAATCTTAAGAACTCATTATAGGGTAGATTCAATCACTAATAAATAAAACTAGAAATGTATTTGATTACATCACATTATATTTCATTATGGATCACTAAGTGAAACATAAGTTGTTAGCTACTATTCCTAGTCCTGGAACAAAAACAAAACCCTATGGTGTTTTTTTTTTTTTTTCTTCCACCAAACCAAAGGGGAAATTGCATATTTAAGTCCACTTATCAAACAAACCTTAATCTTGCTAACTTGAATAAATAGTAACCTACAGATATTAATTGTACATAATCTTATGCGTATACACATATCTTACTGTTCACAAACTACAGATATTAATTGTACACCACAGCTTTCTTTACTGCTAGGTGCTATATATTGCAGGAAGGCAAACATAACTCTGAAATCTATTTTTGCATCAAAATACCACACATAAATGCACAATAATAATGGCTGAAGCCGCCATAACCATAGCAGGAAATCTTATGCAGTTCCTGTTGCAACTAGCAGCCCCACGGTGTCTCTGGTGGCGATTATTATTAGCAGCACCGGCTACAATAACAGGGATAACTGCTTGGCCTCCTTGTGTATTACCATTTCCATTTCCACCTTCAGCTGAACCAGTTGATCCACCACCCTTTGCCCCCCCGCCGTTCATGGCTGCTGCCTCCCCACCCCCACCTCCACTTCCATGCGCAAATTTGCTCACATGTATTATACCACTCCTTCCATTGAATTCATTTTCATGTCTTCCTCCAGGTCCCAAATTATGCTCCTGCAAAGAATCTGTCTTTGAAAATTGTGAGCTTCGCCTAGCAAACAATCAAAGGATTTACCAGAATGAATTGAGCTAGTGGTTTATGATATACTATTTTCCTTGTAATGTGGAGGTAAAAATCATCATTATCTAACTTCATATAATCCATTTCTTAAGCCAAAATCATATTTGATTAACCTCTTAGCTCTTACCAACAAAATAAGGTAAATTTAAAAATAAAAAAAAGAGAGGATTACAAATTATATGTAGCTGCGTGAGGAGCGAGAGATTTAAAAGACTTTTCACCAATTTGATGAGTCAAGAGAGAGGACTAATCCTGGTGTGTAGCCCATAGTGTTATTTCAGCCTATTCATCCCATTGTGTCTCTTAATGAATTAAAAAAGAAAAAAAAAAAAAAAAGAATTGCCTTAATGCACTTTGGTCCCTAATATTTCTTAATAAGTAAATTTTATCCTTATAATATTATCGACAAGGAAATAAAAGATTTTGACGAATTTGTAGAGACTAACGTGTTTAATAATTTCATAATATTTGGGAATCTAAAAAAAATTGATTTTGTAGTTTTGAAGATTAATTTGCAATTTAATTTGAAATGACAAGGACTAAAGTGTGATAAAAGAATTCATAATTTCATACATAGTCAGGATTAAAGAATTCTGATTTTCAGTGTAAAATAGTATATTCTCCACCTTTTGTTTAAATATTCTATCCTTAGAAAACAATATGCACGAAGGAATTTTCTTAGCATTTGTTTGTTTAAAATGAGGGGAAAGGGTTGCCTTAGGAAGTTGAAATTTTCTTTCTGATATTACTGTTAAAAAAAAAAATATGACTTCTAACTAGCATAACTGTAATGGATACCTTACCTGTGGCTAATAATTCATATTTATGAAAAGATATCTTGCTTTTCAAATGAATTCCACTTGATTAATTTAGTGTATTCTTAAGAATATTTTCTCAGGACAGATGGAGTATCAAATTCTGTTTCATGCTTCCTTGGTGGAGCTTGCTTGAAGCTAGGTTTAAAGCAAACTTGCCTCTGAAGAAGAAGAAGAAGAAGGAGGAGGAGGAGGAGGATCTTTATTAAACCAAATCCCATAATTATCTATAATGTTATGAATTCATCTATACCAAACACAGATAGTGGATAATTGTCTGCCAAGGAAGAATTATCACAGACTGGAAGCAAAAGAAGAGAAGAATACCTGAAACAATAGTGGGCTTGTGAAGTTGAAATGAAGAAGCTAATAAATGCAAGTAGATGAAGAAAACAATCAGAAACAACGCCATCCTTTTACTTCCCATTTGGCTTTACTTCTACTCGTGCCATTAAAAAGTTCGATCATCCCCTCTTTTTATACTCCTTTTAGCCTTATCTTACTATCAAAAATGGATACCTATCAACGCGTTTCTGTGGGCTCATATGCATACCCATTGCCTCCATATATAACATTTTAAAAAGAGAAAATTACTATTTTTATTCTTACGTTTTCGCAAAAAAAACTAAAATTCTTCTATTTTACCTCTATTAAACTATGTTGCCCTTCCGTAGCCAAATTACCCTCATCTTCTACCTCTCAACTCTCCGCTTTCATCTCTAACTCTTTAAAATTGTAAGTCAGAAATGATACTGCCATTGTAACCAGAGGATAGGTGATTAGTTTAAATACTTGGGTATGAAGTTCATTTTTTACATTATTTTAATTAAAATTTCAATATTAGTGTGTAATTGCAACGAATTGACAGGGTGTTGCAACTCACCTTTTATAAGAGCATTATGGTGTTTTTATATGATATTTAATAGAAAAATAAAAAAATTAAATAGAAGCAGGAATTTAAAGGAATCAAAAGTTGAGGGGAAAATGATGTATTTTTAAAAATAGGAGAATATGCTGATTAATTTTGACAAAATATGAGAATAAAATCATAATTATTGCTTTCAAAAATGTACGTAATGATTCGTTATGGCTGCTTTTAGTATTTAATTTGATGTCTAACGTTGGACTATACAAAGTTAGATAAATAACCATAAAAATATAAATACAATGAAAGTGAATAAGTATTTATATAAACTCAAATGGGATAGAATAATAAGGAATGGAATATTTAATAAAGAAGAAGTGATAATCTTGTCTAGTCCTTTCTATAAAGTGAGCTTACCAAGAAAAATAAAGTATTGATCAATTGCTGTATGGACCAAATTTCACAAAATGGAACAATTTTAGCATAGTTTTGCCTTTTATCGTTTCCAACCCACCTGCCTTTTGGGGCCACTTTTAAAGGTCAATGTCTCGTTATTTTTAGGCTTTAGCGAGCATTTTTCTGATTATGTTTGAGTTTAAAAATAATTCCTCAATTATTTCTTAGCATACTATACTAAAAATCACTATTCATTAAATGCCTTAATTCTCTAAAAATATTCATAAAATATTTTCTATCCACCTAAATTATGCAAACATGCTCCAAAAATATTAAATACAATATTAGACGCACGTAGTAATTTTTTCGGACCAAAATAATACCAAGTTCCAGACCGATGGTACTATTCACAGACTGGTAGATCACTATTACCGACACTGAATAATATACTAAATAAATGGACTGTTACAATTAGGAATAGAAATAGAAGATTTATAAACCTTGCCAACATGAGTAGTATGTAAAAGGGTGCTAGGAGCAGTGTGAATAGGTGGAATAGAAATAGTAGGTGACTTGTGTGAGAAAGAGTGTGAATCATATGTCATGTGGTTACAACATACAGAGTCAAGTAACCAATATTGGGTACTGTTGTAACAGATAAGGCAGAAGAATTATGAGACGAAGAGTTGAAAATACCACTTTCACACCATTTTGGGGTTGATAGAGTTGAGCAGTTATTGCCACTTCATCTGAAGCGAGTTGCACCTAGGTGGGAGAAGAAGACTCAATAGAAGGAGTAGTGTCTGTTACAGCAGCCCTTGAGCATGAAAAAGATTTCCATTTGTTACGATCGTAATTCTATAGAGTGTGACATTCAAAATGATGATGTGTAGGTGTCTTATGGTAATAGCACCACTTCTTACTAGGAATCAGAGTAGGATGAGGAATAGCTAATACAGTCTGAGAAGAAATAGAACCAGGTGGAAGTGTACGGGAGGCAACAGTCTTTTTCCTTATCTCCTCAGATTTGATCTCAGCAAGAACTGTCTCAAGAGATGGAGTAGGAGTCCGATTCAGGATAAATGAATCCATTTTCATACTCATCGAGTGAACCCATCGAAAATTGATGAATACATTTGTTATCCTAAGCAGCATTATAGTGAACCAAGCAGGCGATGTATTGTTAGGATGAGACTACTTTTCCTAGAGAATAGCCATGAAACTATAATAATCTTAAACTGACTAACCTGGAAGCTAATGAAGATGAAGGAATTCTTAATCAATCTGATATTGTGAACTCTGACTAGTGACAATGTGAGTGGTTGCTAAAAATTCCAAACATCTTTAGATGTTTTATAGGAACCAAATAACTAATTAAATTTAGACAGTGTTGTATTGGCGATCCAACTTATAATTTTAGCATTATTAGCTTCCCAATCAACAATGTGGGTGGCATAGTCATAATGATGGGTACTAGTTTGGTGGTCTTTCCAGAAACATAACCCCAAAGTTTGTGACCTTGCAAGAATGATTGCATTTGTTGTTTCCAAGAATGATAATTAGTATAATATAAAACAAGTTGAATGAGACGAACAATATCAGAAGAGGAAGAAAACATTTCAAGTAGCTGTGGAAGTCGTGAAGACTCACAAGAGAAGGGTTAAAGCATGTGAAAAGAAGAAAAGTAATTGCCTAGAAGGACTCTAATACCAAGTTGAATGAAAAGAAATTTGTATTGTATTACTGTGAGAGTTACATTATACAACATTATTTATATAGGTATACAACAAATCATAATGAGATACAATAGGATCATAATAAGATATATAATCAAATACATTAGGACCAGATTCAGACACTAGGATCACAATCGAATTTTACCCTAACACTAGTGACGTACATAAAATACTCATTGAGGGGTCCAATTAAAATATATAATTTATAAAAATAATATACATAAATATAAGTGATGAGAATTCTTAAAAAAAGTAAGTTGTTAGAATTAAATTATAATAATTCTCGTCTATTTTTCATTGGCTAAAATCTATTCAATAACTTTATTGTCAATACTTGCAAATACATCTCTTTCACTATAAATTGGCAAATAGTCATGGTAGATCATGGATATATTTTAATAATTAAACTGTACATACTTGAACTCTAACATTAGGTGGACAATAGCTCATTATGTAAGGTTACATATCTTGGATCAGAAATGTTTTCTATATCAAGCTCATGGTCTTCAACTATAACTTAATTAAAGGATGTTAGTTGACATGTTAAATAGTTTGATTGACTAATAATGATGATGGTTTTGCAATAATTAATTTTCTTTTTTTTTTTTTATATATATGGGAGGCCAAATGACTGAAATAATATTTTGGGCTATACAACAGGATATAGCCCTTCTCTTTGAATAACATTCACCAGATTAATTGATAACAACTTTTGTGGTGGAGATGACTCGAGCTCAAACTCTTTCTCTCCTTACATTTTCTAGAGGAGATAAGAAGATCAATCAGACTACACCTGATTTTCTTTAAAGTGTCGTACTATAACTATACAAATAAAAGTATTATAATAAAAAATTCATGCTTCTGATGTAAAATTAACTAATTTATTAAATACTAAAATTAGGTTAAATACAATATGTAATTAAGTTAAATAATATAATCTAAAATTAATTTCTTAAACTTCTTAAATCATAATGCATTAAGAAAAACTAATCATTATTAGACAAAAAAGAGTGTGTTGGATTAGGATTGTATTATATTTTTTAAAAAATTATTGAGTTTGATGGAATTGAAGGATTTTCTAAAATTTTCATAAATTCCTTTAAAATTTTACATGGAGTTTTATAGGATTTGTGGAACTTTTTTTTTTTATAGATTTATTGACTTTTATAAAATTACAATGATTTTTATATTTTCAATCTAAAATTAATTTTAGGACCTAATTAAACAAATTAAAATATGAAGGCCCAATTGAAAAATTGAAAATACCAAATTCTCAGCATAGAATTAGTTTTAAAATAATGCAATAATTAATACGTTGTTTTGCACCATAAGGGGTAGGAATGATACTCGCTCCGCTCTGACCCATTTAAAGAGGATATAGATAGTCATAAATGAATTTAGAATGGATATTGACAGTGAAATTACTACCTGTAATAGATACGAGTAGGGTAGGGTATAGATATTTGGATACTCGCTACCCATTAACCGATGTATTAAACGGGTTCGGTAATGGGTACTCATGGTGTACTATCCATTATTAGTAAAAAAATATAATTTAAATATATTTGAATTTGGATAATTTAAGATTCACGACTACCTTACCCATTTAAGAAGTACTTTAAACAAATTTTGGACAGATACAAGTAGTAAAAATTTAAATCGGTTAGAATATGGGTATTTAAATGAGCATTTAAATAGGTTTATAATGAATACGAGTAGCAAAATTCTAAACGGATGCCTATACAGGTAGTTTATAATTTGTGGCTATCCACCCTGCTTTAATCTCTATTAAGGAGTGTATTGAATTACAACTCTACTAGATTTTAAAAGATTTTTAAAATATTTGGGTTAGAGTATGAATTTGTGAATGACTTTTCTATTTATAACTAGCACCCTAAAATCCAATAAAATCAATAATTTTATAAAATAATTTTAAATCAGCAGTTCTTTGAATCCATCAAATTTATATAAACTTTTAAAAACTCATAATTGAATACCATTAAATTTTTATAGATTTTATAAGAGTCTGATAAAATCTAGATTGAATACCATTGAAATTTTAAAATCTTTAAAAACCATTGAAATTTTAAAATTTTTTAAAATATAATAGTCTAATACACTCCTGTAAGTAGTAGTCGGCTATGAAGACCAATAATTAGAAAACGGACAGTGATACAAATTAATGAGGATTTTGAAATTTTTTAGGAATAATTACTCAAAGGAAAAAAAAATATATTACATTTTGTTTAAGAAATAACGATAATATCATTAACTTATATTCCCATCTTATAATTGAGTCCTTCCATTTAAAATGTGAGCTCTCACCTTTTGGATGAAAAGACTCAATTGTGAGATAAAGCATAAATTAAGAACATCATAATTATTTTTTAAACATAAATAGAACTTAAGTGTCAATCTAAACATAATTTAGAGACCCATTATATTTTACTCTTATTCAATTTTTTTTTCCTTCAAATTTCAGGGGAGCCCATTGCTCCCCTTGGCTCTATTGTAGGTCCATACATTTATTTTATTTATTATTATTATAATTAGTTAAAAATTTTTATTAAATTGGATTTTATATTTATATATATTGAGCTTATACAAGTTAAAAGGATGTAATTTTCTTATTTTTTTATAAAAATTATTTCATATTTAAATATCATATATTTTTTTATACAAAATATATTTAAAAATATTATATATAAAAATTCGATTGAATTGTATTTAATCAAGTTGAACCATTCGATCCAATGACCTCTGCCTTCACTAGCTCAGTGACCAGTCCAGCTTTCAAAATATTGTATTTGACATAATATCCAAAGTAAAATTCTAAATATTCCAAAATTGAAAAAAATGAATTATCTGTACACTGATCTTAAATTGGTGCCTAATAACCTCAAACCAGGCCTTCACAAGCTCTGTGCCTTTACCCTTGAAGATGAAACCTTTTAAGAAAAGAAAATTTTAAGATAAATATGTAGAATGAAATCTAAATGCATGAGAATTTATTTTTAGACTTAATTTAAAAAATCACTGAAATTTTAGCTGAGAGAGAAAGAGATAGAATTGGTTTAATAAAAGAAAACTTATAAAAATATTGAGAATCCAAGTCCAGATGAAAGAAACCGTCTCCTTAGCTTAGATATTCAAAGTTTCTTGCTTGAACTTGCTTAAAAAAATGCAGTGTTAGTGTACGTTGTGAAGAAAATGAAAAAGAGAGAGGGAGAGAGAGATGGGCGACTACATGAGGAAGAAAAAGATGTTGCCAACTTGTAAGATTATGTTCTAGAAGGTTTGCTAATTTCCCCAAATGAATTGTGGATATTAGATCTTAAAATCTCATCCAAAGACCCGTTTGATTCATTAATGGCAAAGTGGTAATTTATCATTGTGTAGAGAATTTTGATTTGATCAACTCATCTCACAAACAGAGTGTAACAGTCCATTTTTCAGAGTCTTTTGCAGTGTCGATAATAGTAATTTATTGGTATTTGAATAGTACCATCGGTCTGAGACTGAATATTATTTCGGTCAGAAAAAATTACTACATGTGTCTAATATTTTATTTAATATTTTTGAAGCTTGTTTGCATGATTTAGGTGGGTAGGGAATATTTCATGAATATTTTTGGAGAATTACGGCAACTAATGAATATTATTTTTAGTGAGGTATATTAAGGAATAATTGAGAAATTATTTTTGTGAAGTTAATTAAATTAATTGGTGAAGTTCAGTAATATTTGGAAGAGAGTTATTTGAGGAATATTTAGAGCCATTGGATGAGATTACTTAGGACTTGATCTTAGCCATTCATTTTGCATAAAATGAGGAAGCAAAGTTTGACTCTGCTATTTAAAGTTACCAACTAAACAACTTCTCTTTCTTCTCCTTCTCCTTCTCCATCTCCATCTCCACGCCACTTCTTCTTCTCTTCTTCCTCCATTTTTCTTTCATTTTCTTACCTCCCATTACCACCAAACTACCTAATTAAACCAAAGAATTGTGATTAAACCTTAAGAATAAAGTAGTAGAAGTTGGAAATTGTGAATAAAGACTAAGAGAATTGATGTCGCATTGAAGAGGCAAGTCATGATTTTTGAGTTTTGTGATTTTATAAGTAGAATTCTAGGATTAGACATGAAATTAATGCATTAAGTCATGCTCCTTTCTTTTCCTATGTTAATTTTAGATTTTGATGGGATTTTCTCCTACTTTGAAGAGGTTGGAGAACCATCCTCAAAGGGCAAAGAGAAGGCAAAGGAATAGAGTCTTCCAAGCTTGTTTAAGCTTAATTAAGAGGTTAGTGTAATAATACCTTCAATTTCCTTTCAATTTCTTTAAGTTGTAATTTTTAGGTTTTGGTTGATTTTTGAGAATGTGTGTGAATTGAGTTGGGAAATTGTTATTAGATGGCTTTAATGTGATTGTCCATGACTCTTAAGCATGGAAGAGTGATTGGAAGTGAAAGAAAACATTCCTTTCCCCTTTAATTAGGAGTGGCCGAACCACTCATGGTTAACGACATTTTGTGTCCTTTGATTTTTATGCTTAATTTGAACTTAGATGAGCTTGTTAGTAAGTAAATTGATGATGGTTTAAACCATTTTCTTGTATTTTAATGTTTAAGAGTTTTATCAAAACTTAAAAAAGGTTTGAAAGTGAAAAGATGAGTTTTAAGGCTAAATGAATTAAGTAATGGTTTTTAATGTTTTAATTAAGTGTTTTTGGTTTGAAATATGGTGTTTTATAAAAGGAAATTCATTTCCCTATTGGTGACCTAAAGAGGCCAAACCTCCTTTAATGGGTAAGGCATATTTTTGTTTTCTTTAAATGTTGATTTTAAGGTTTTTTAACCTATGTATGTGGAGGTATTATGGAATTAAGGTTTTATTTGAAATGTGAATTGATTTTGTTGGATTTTACAAGTTGTAAGTAAAGGAATTTTGAAATACTAAGTATTAAATTGTGAAATATTTTGCTAAGGGATTTGAATAAGAAATAAGGTTAGTTATGGAAGAACAGTTTTGATTTGGGTTCTACTATGCATGATTGACATGTGGTATGATGAGATGTATTGCGATATGTGAGCATGCTGGAGTTATCAGCCCGTTCTGTTTGGTGGAGCTATGATCATATGCTAGGGTTATTAGCCTTTATAAATAGGCGGACACAATTATTATTGTGTTATACTTTCATAGGCCACGGTGGCGCTTTCATAGGCCACGATTGAATCTGCTTACATTCATTCGGTATTGGTACGAGCCTTAAAAATAAAATGGAATTTTATTTCGTTATAAAGAAACCGGAAATATATTGATATTTGTGATATTTTCTTACTCTTATTGAGATTGGTATAAATTTTAAGGTTTGAATTTCCTTATGGTTTTTCGAAATATTTGAATTTAACTAGTACGTCTTCTATACTCAAAATATATTTGATTTGAGTTTTGTTACTTGGCATTTCTTGGTTATTTAAATTTATAATCTTTTAGCACCACTGAGTCTTCTACTAAGAGTATTGATTTTTATCACACGCAGGTTGTGAGCTATGGGCGCTATGTGAAGACCAGAGGGGCAACATCAGAGTAGAAGTATAGTTTTTAGGTAGTATATATATTAATGTAAATTATGACATGTATAGACTTATAGTAACAATATTGGGTTTGTAAATATTGAGAATGTAAATAATGAGATTTGTGGATATTTAAGTATTATTATTTGATTATATGTGTGGTGTATGAATTGTGATATATATATATATATATATATATATATATATATATATATATATATATATATATATATATATATATATATATATAAAAAAAAGAAATAAAAATATAAATAAAAAGAGTTTAAGTTTTAAAAATATAAAATGATTAAAAAAGTGAAA
>CANUEP010039112.1:0-12368 GCA_947857235.1 Jatropha podagrica | reverse complement strand
GTTTTATAATTAAAAATATAAATTTAAAATTTTATTATTTTTTATTAATATAAAATAAAAATTGCCCCCCCCCCCCCCCCCCTAAACTTATTGTTTCAGATAAAAAGCCCCATTTTGACCTTTTTAGACATTTATTTCGTCAATTTACTCAAAAGTTGTTCAAATAGCACCTTGCCTTTGATTTCTATCTTATAAAACTTACACTGTCAAAAATAAATAAAAATATTTAAATAAATAAAAAGATATTTCCATGTCAGAAATATTTTTTACCGTTAATAAGCAATTTTTAGAAATAATTGCTTATGTTGCAACAATGACTAAGAATTCCTCCAGAAACAAAAATTAATTTTCCCTTTAGTTTAAAAAAAAAATTATATCGATAGAAAAGTCATGCATGCGAGTAGAAGGTAGCATCCTTTAAAATTGAGGAACAAAAATA
Organism: Jatropha podagrica; assembly: GCA_947857235.1. Lineage (NCBI taxonomy): Eukaryota > Viridiplantae > Streptophyta > Magnoliopsida > Malpighiales > Euphorbiaceae > Jatropha > Jatropha podagrica. The sequence goes on along the minus strand of CANUEP010039112.1, from coordinate 11,929 downwards.
AAAATAATTACAAATTAGAGAATCGAAAAAGCAAGTTAAAGGATAGAAATGATCCCTCGCAAAATTAGAATGCATTATTTTCTGATATTTGGGTTCACATAAAACATTTTTGGAAAATATTTTTCAACATTTAATATAATAGTAAAAAATTTAATTTTCCATCATATAAATAATGCATTTACACCTATTATATTATTCATAAGCAATTCAATAATTTAATAGTATAAGCTTTAACATATCGTTAAAATAATTTAATAATTATTTTAAAATAATTATGTTGCAAAAAGTATTATATAAAATATATTTTAAATGGTATAGACCTATCAATAAATTATTTTAAACATTTCTTAAAAAAAAAAAGCTAATCGATGCATTTTTTACACTTCCAAAGAGATTGCAGGCTATAATTGCACCTCTTCAATAGGCGGACTGTTCTTTGATGGAACAAAAAGACTAATTTTAGATTATAAAATAAATTAAGAAAATATTTCTCATCTAAGCACGGGTGAGTCGTTTTCCTTAATTGCTAACTTATTTTCCATTAACCAACGAGTTATTTTCTTTTAATTATCTAAATAATAAAAAATTATGAAAAATATTTTTTATAAATTATTTTATAGAAATGAATGGAGTTTAATGGAAAATCAAACCAAATTGAAAAATTTTAGTTTTTTATTAAAATCAAAATCAATTGAATTGAATTTAATCAATTATTACAAACTATTTCCAGCCCTAGGCTTAAGTATTGTCCGCCCTTAAATTCTTTAATTATCCCAATCATAAAAAAAAAAAAAAGATCAAATCGATGTTTAAATTCCTAATTTTAAACTAATTAAATGTAAATATATTCTATAACTCAAATATCTATTTCTTTCTATTTATAATTTATAATCTATGCTATATATAAACATGTGAATGAGGGAGGAATAATGACATTTTCAATGATATCCTTAATATAGTTAAAGTAATTTTAATCACGGCCAATTAAAAAATTTTCACTTAAAAGTACATATAATTTTTCTTTAATTTGATTGGATATATTTTGTTAAAACTTGGTAATTTTTTAAAATAATTTATTTCTTATTATATTGAATTTTAAAAGGTTTTATACTTAATAATATTTTTATTTTCTTTTTCATTACTCAACCAATTTTGTAACTGCTATTTTCATTTAATCGAGAGCTTGTAATAAATAAATGATGATTAAACATTTTTAATTTTTTAGATATTTTTTTTTATATTTTAAATTTCTTTTGATTTGAAGAGAAATAGCAGTTAAAAAACTATAAAAAAAATTAAAATCATAAACTTCTATTTCTGGAGCCACTTTTGAGGATCATTTTTCAATGACATTGGAGTCAAAATGATTATCATTACCACTATCATTTAGACTTGTCTTATTTTTAAACAATTCAAGTCATTTTTTCATTTTTTTGATTTTTTTTACTTTTTCATTATAAATTATATACATATTAATTTGGATTTAATAGACATGATGGGTGATCAAGTGATAATTTAATTTCCTTTATTTAAGCCCCTATTAGGGTTTAAAAAGCTAAATGTATAAATTAGTGACTGAAATTAAATTTAAAAATCGAGTTGAATTTTATTTTGAAACAGTTTCACTTTATAAAAATAGAATTAAATATATAAAAAAAACATTACAAGTAGTTTTTAGGCAAAGCGTAATGTAGATTAACTATTGTATTTATTTTAATTTAAACACAAATTTATGCTTTAAAATCATATAAATAAAAAATCAAATTAATAAAAGGATGATTATAGTCAACATGCAACACGTTACAAAATAATAATAATAATAATAATCTATACTATATATAAATATAAAAACATAGAGAACAACAAAATTTCCAAATATAGTTTTACGCTAATTTGAAATTCCTAATAGATTTATTTAATTAGATTTTCTATGCATTTAACTTGAGAAAATATGTATATGCATTTTCACTATTTGAACTTGAATTATTATTATTATTATTATTATTCGATAATTTTTATAATTAATAGATTTTGATGTTTTTAATTATATATTCCCCCGTGATGTTACTCTCTAGAAGGTAAATCCAAAACTTTGATTTAAGGGCAAGTGCAGTTCACACCTTAATGGCTATAGTACATGTAGTGATTCTTTTTCCCCAAAAGAGTCTGCATTACCATTTCTGCTAAGACATAATTCATGAATGATTCACAAGAAAAATTAACAAAGGGGGGAAATGAAATCAAATGAAATAAGACAAGTACCAAAGGAAAAAAATAATAATAATAATAATAATAACAACAAACACTTCCAATTGTTTCCTGGCTATAAATGAGCAAGCTGCTTTTGAGCTGGTTAAAGCTCCAAAAGCAACTCGAATAAGCTTAACAAGTTAAGCTCAAGCCTGCTTATCGACTTTGTCTAATAAAAAACTGGAGGTCCCGCTTGATTTTAAGCCTCTAAAAAGGAAATATCCTTTTTTGCCATAAATAACAAGCCAAGCTTGAATTTGGTTTTCTAAGCTTAAATCAAGATCGAGTATACCTTCATTTAGTCGAGTTTGAGCTCAACAAAGTTAGCGTAGGTCAGACTCATTTACAGCCCTCCCCTCCCAAGGTGACAAATAAATGATCTTATGCAGTCTTCCAAAAAAAAAGCCGCAAAACCAGACTATGTTTGGCATTTTGGAGCCTAATTATGCCCATTAAGTTCACCCAATAACAATCTTCATATAATTCATCTTCAACACTTCTCAGCACAGAGATTAATGGAAACATTTATCTGTAGATTTCATTAATACATCACCCAAACATAACCACCTTGAAAGATGATGGAAATTCCAAATGTAAATCACACCCCAAAAGTAGGAAAAGAACAGGGAATGAAACAAGACTGAAACAAAGCCATAATGTCAAGCCCATCTAACCGTCGATGATGTGGAACCAATAAAAATTAGCCAAAAAATAATTCAAGAATGGTATAGTACCAGCAAAAATGTAACACTGTATAAATCAACAAATTTTCCCAGTTCAAGTCTTTTTGCTTTCTATACCTCATATACATTGGTCAAGTTGGAGTAGAAGGATAAGATATATCATATATGTATTGAATATAGATATTACTCTTAAGTGGATCTGTCTATAGATCATCCACATATGCAGAAATAGGACTTCAAACTCAACCAAATCAGAAAATCAAAACCATCACATACATCAAGGCATATGCTTAATTTGGTAGCACAATACAAGTTGTGAAACATGCAAATTGCTTCCTATTGACAGCTCCAAGACAAAGAAGGCACAAGTCAGAAAAAGGACACTGGATACTTGATAAATATTCTACAAATGCACAGGAATTAAAACCTGAATAATCTTGGATGACATTATATAAAATGTTCAAAGAGAAGAAACCAAAAGCATGAAGAATAGGGAGGGGTACAAGGTCCTAGAATTCACTGTATCACCTGCAGGAAGAAAATGTGAATAGAAACCATGAGTTTGTAAAATGCAGAAAACTAATTCTAAAATAGATATGGAAATTCGCTTCAAAATTAGTGCAGAAAATGTCAAGACCCAAAAAAATGGGGTGAAACAATGCATGATGACTTGCAGCTAGGAATGAAAATATTATACAAATTGCAGGAAGAGAGGAAATTGCCCCAGAAGTATGTACAATAAATGAGAAACAAATCTTATTTTCAAGAATTGACTGAATATACAATTCAAAAAAGCAGGAAAGTAGTTTGGAACATTCAAATGAGTCAATTTGGCTCACACAAGTGATGCCCAAAATAAGTTTAAGCAGCTTCCCATTAGCTGAAGCCAGTTTGGCCAAAATGAGATTTTGGTTATGTATTTCGGATATAATAGCAATGCCTATAGACATCTTTAATTCTTCATCATCCAGGAAAATGAATCAATAGTTAGTTAATAAAATATAAAGAAACTCTGCCATATTTGTACCCATCTCATGTCCACAGTTAGCAAACGAACATTTTTCCCATTTGAGTTTGATACAGAAGTTACAACAGAAACAAAAGGTCAACCTTTTAGTTATTGGTACGAAAAATCAACAATTCACAGTTCAATAACAGAACATAGAGTTGAAAAGGGAGCCATTGGGTGAAGGGGGGAGTTGAGATGAGAAAAGGAGAAATAGCCAATATTTATAACCTATGTGCCAAAATGCTAAAACGTAACGCTAGGTAGTTTTAGCCATTTGCACATGAACTTAAGAAGGATCATCTTTTTAAAGAAGAAACAAAAACAAATAGCCCACATGTGCTTGTCCATGAACAAAGACTTGTACATTATACAAATCTGATCACAGTTCAAGCTCACAGGTTATTCTTGTTATTCTACCACATGATACTCAAGTTTCTGGATTGTTACGCTAACCCATTCATGAGCCTAGTACTGACCCTCAAATGGAATAACCTAAAAGGTTGTTTGATGTTATTTCCAAAGAGCATGAGACACAGTCAGAGCATAGCTCCTTGTGTTGTCTTTTCTGTAGGTAACATTAAGACCTCCCATGCTATTAACAGCCCAAGCTAAGGAAAATGGAGTATAACTTGGTCTTTTAACATCTCCAGAAAGCAAAAACAAAGCCAACGTTATCCAATTTTCTATGGTAGGAAATGGCATGCGTCACAGGACCAGGGGAGAAAAATAGAAAGAATGTACTGATAGCTGAGTTTCTGAAAGCAAGATTGTCTAATTTAACAAAAAACCAGAAACTCTTCCGCATTAATCGTTTAAACATTAGCAGGCCACTAGGCCAGGATTTCACATTATTAAAAATCTTCCTTTCTAATTCAAAGGGGACAAAAACGATTAATTAAATTACCCAAACAGAGAATGGATACCATTTAGTTCATGCCAAGGTTTTTCAGTCCAAATGAAAGCTTCATCATAGAGAAAACATTATTCGTTCAATATTAAGGGATGATTTTGAGCATATAGAATTAGTAAATACCATATAACACATTCTAGAAATCAAATATTCAACAAATCAAGTGATAAACAAAAATAATATTCACATAAACGGAAAGTTGATAAAAAATCAATTAAGTGTACCTGTTCTACTCTGTCCAGTTCCCAATAATAGAATCCATCAATTCTCTCACTTTCTTAATACCCTCACCATTATCATTTTCAAAACAACCATACAAAGCCTCGTTCAACTCCACTGCCTTCCCTACTCTAGCTTCCCTCAACAAACTCCTATAAACCCTTCTCCTAAGCCCACTCTTAGGCACAAAACCCACATCCACCATATCCCTCAAAATCCTTAAGCCCTCAAGAACCAACCCAAACTCACAGAATCCATTAACCAAAACCTCATACACATTCCTTTCCACTTTACATGGTGACCCAGGCCTTTGCATCCATTGATACACTTTCAAAGCCTCTTTGGGTCTCTTCTTTTTAACAAAAGAGGTGATAAGTGTTGTAGTGATAGGTGTAAGATGGCAATGGGCTTCTGGGGTGTGCCTAAGAATGGTGAGAAATGACATGGATTTGGCCATGTCAGGTTGGGAAGTGAGAAAGTGAATGAGAATGGAAAATGAAATGGACTTTTGAGGTGGGTTTGTGAGAAGGCACGTTGTGGTTAAGTGAATTGCAGTGGTTAGGTGGTCTGAGAGACATAGACGCGGTATTAAGAGGTTAATTTTGGTTAGTTCTTGTTGGGTTAATGATAGTTCTGAATTGTCGGATTTTTCTATTTCAATTGAGGAAGATGATGCACAGAATTGTCGAACGAAAGGGTAGATTGTAATGGGTTTTGATGGGTTTGGGACGAACTGAAAATGGTGCTTTACTTGTTTGAGGGATTTCATTTCAGCAATGGAGTTACGAACTCACAAATGGAGATATGAAATGGAAACCAGTTTTAATATTTAAATAAAAATAAAGTAAGACTAAGTTCAGTTAGCTCTTGTAGCTCAGTTGGTTAGAGCACCCGTTTAGTAAGCGGGAGGTCTTGAGTTCGACTCTCAACAAGAGCAAATTTTTAGTAGCATTTTGTCATTTTTATTTTGTTTTCCAAGTAAATTGGAGGTCCACTTTGCTATTCATTAATTATAGAAAATAGCAAAAAAAAAAAAAAAAAATCATTTGCAGAAGGCTCTCGTAGCTCAGTTGGTTAAAACACGCATTTAGTAAGTTAGAAGCTTTTAAGTTCGACCTCTTTGAAAGTGGAGATAGACATTCAATGATACTATAGGAAATATTTAATATTTGAAAAAAATTTATTTAGAGTCAATTTACGTCTCACATATAAACTAAATCAATGAAATTTTGAATTTTTAAAAAAGTATTTCGATTTTATATTTTTATATTTTACATTCTTTTAAGTATATGATAAAAAATATTTTCATTTCAATAAAAAACTGAATTTCATTAATTTGGTCAATAGATAGGACATGAACTAGTCTACCATTTTTGTTCTCTTGCTTCCAAAAAAATGCCACCCGTATTATCACTTTTTCTTTTCTTTTCTTTTCTTTTTATAATTGAAAAGAGGCTTTTGTTATAAATATAGAAAATATAAAAAATATAGAAAGAGAAAAAAGAACGAAAATTCTTATATTAGAATTTTAATTATATAATTCAAAGGATTAAGGAACTACTTATAAAATACAAAATATGATCTAAAAGATATAATATAATATATTAAATGATGTAACATTTCATCATAAAGGGTATAATATTACAAACTAAATGATAAAATCATTCATCCTAAGTTAAATGCATGATTTTCCACCTGAATCATCGTCAATTTTGCAATAGATGCTTACGCCCCTTCGGTTGCGTTTTTTGTAGCTTTTGTGCACTTGACCAAATTGTATATTTTGTGTAAAATATATTCGCATTGACATGTCATAAGCAATTGATTTGTCATCAATTTAGCTACCACATTGGTTTCCACATATACAAGAAATAACATAAAAGAAAAAAGAAGGAAAGGAAGAAAGGGTTGCTTAATGAAATCAAAATCACGTTGGTTTCCAAATGAAAAGAAAAATCTTATAAAATAAAGCTCATTCGCCTTGTTGAAACCTCTTTCTCTCACAAAAAAATCTTAACCCCATTGCCTTTTTCTAGAATAAGAAAAAGAAACATAAGAAAATAAAAATAAAATAAAATCAGATTAAAAAATACAAATAGATTTAAAATTTCAAATTAAATGAGTTTTCTTTGATGAAATTGATAATCTAAGATAAAATATCTCCTATAATACCAATAACACAATCTAGAGACTATTAATACCCAAAATCAGATAAACAAATCAAAATTGAAAAAAACTCATACGAACTTGTATTAGTAGTTTTGATTTCATTAACCATAAAATCACTAGAAAAGATTAGTTTGGTTTGGATTATAAAGAAACAGAGAAGAAGAAGAAGATAGATCTATTGAGAGAATGAGAAAGAGAAAAATAGAGAGAGAAACCGAGAGAAAAAGAAGAGCGAGATAGAGAGAGAAATTGAGAGGATGAGAGATGAAGTTATAATGACTTTAATAATGTAAAACGATATCGTTTTTGCTATCCTGGATAAAATTTAAGAGGTTCATGTTCTTATCTGTATTTGAATTCACGCGATTTCCTTATAGTGAGTCAAAAGGCACAAAACCTATAAAAAAATGCAACTTAAGGGGCACAAGCAGTTCCCCGTAAAGTTGAGGGTCACAAATGGCAATTTTAAAAAGTTCAAGGGGAAAAATTATGCATTTGGCTTCATCCTAAAAGACATAATCCTTTATTCTAAAGGATATACTTTTTGAAAAAATAAATAATTTTTTTAATAAATTTAATGGATATCTATTATATTATATAGTTTCATAATGCTTTCCCTTAGATGTCTATTACATAAAAAATATATCTTGTTAAAATCTTACTAAAAAAAATACATTGAAAAAACTCATAGTGTAGGAAAAAGAGTACAGTATTCTCTGTGTTTTAAAAATTTATTTCTCTCCCTGATAAAGATATTACAACTTTTCTTTTTCTTTAGTGTTTCATTCATTCAAGGAATATAACATATTTTAATATTATCTTCCACAATATTATTGAGCTTGTTTTTTATGTAACCAGATTGTATGTACTTTGTACATATTAAAATATCAATTTCAATTAGACATATTACTTGTTTACTTCACAAATTGTGACGTTTTTTTATAAATAAAGAAATATAATTATATATAAATCATTATAAGTATAACGATCTTTCAAATATATACTCAGTATGGTACTATGGTACTTTACGACATAATATTTCATTATTGTAAAAAGATATAGTACTTCAGAATGAAAGAGTTCCTTATCATTTTTGAAGGTTGAAATTAATTCTTTCTCATTAAATGACCTCACAATTAACAATTTTATTAATGGATGAGTTTTATCCATATACAATTATTTCAATCCTTCGAATTTTATGTACTAGTTAACAGATGTACATTCCATGTAACACTCCGATTACAGGGAAATAACATAAATGATTTTATTATGATTTTGTTCTTTATAAATTTTGAATATTTAAATTCCTTCATCAGTGATTAATAAGAATTTATGGAAAATGGTATACTAAAATAATAAATTAGATGATATTAGATAAAATGTAAGATCATTTAAACGATTACTCATATTCATTGCTTGTTTTAGATTGTTATGTATAAAATTTCAATGGTTATTTTCCAACAAATAATAAGTGGTATTAGTTAAATTACAATTATATTAAATGGCAATTTATAATAGAAATGGAATTTTAAATAAATAAAATAAAAATAGGGACATGAATATTTATTTTGATTATAATAAAAAAATGAACTGACTAGATTATTATTAATTATTTTTTGATAAATATTATTAGTATTAAATTTTAAGTATAGTATATATATAATGGATGCTAAAGAGTATTAGTTGAGGTCAAGGTCAACAATAGTAATGAAAATAATAATAATAATAATAATAGTAACGACAGTAATAATATTAATAAGAACAAGAATAAGAAAAAAAAAGAACAAAAAAAAAAACTCTCTTTCCCTTGCTCTCCCTCTCGCTCGCGTCTCCGTCCTCTCCCATTAACGCGACAAATGAACCATCATCTCCGGCCACCGTTCGACGAGTTCAAGGTGGCATTGATGCATCACGGACTGCTGGTCCATTATCCGGCCTTCTCTAGCGTGAATAAATCTTACATGGTTACGAATCAGGTTGGTTTCGTCGACAGCCTCAACTTCTTCGATTTCCGGCGATATTTAGCCGTTTTGACGATCTTAGGCTTTGTGAGTGGTGGTAATCGATTCCTGGCTGTCTTCTAATCATTTTCCCTACATTTTTTCCGGCGAAGAAGTACTGAGTATGAAACCACCATGAACGGTGGAGACGCAGCGACTGTCGAGCCCGATCCGGTGGTTTGGAGGCCCGGTCTCACTCAACTGACGCCAAAAATGAAGTCCTTGGTGAAAATCGAGTCGATTAATGGTACTCTTGCAAAAATCTGGGTGGCGTGGGTTTCCCGGGAACCGTGTACGACGATGGCTGCGACGGTACGGTGACGGCCGGCGAAATTCCGGCGAGACACCCTAGAGGCAGGAAGCCCGTCTCTTCGCTGAATTCAAATCCGAATTCGGACTCCCAATCACAATTAGTATATTTCAGATTTGATTATTTAATTTTGGAGTAAATGCAAGTTAGAAATTTCAGAATTGATTATTTAATTTCGGAGTAAATGGAAGTTAGAAATTTATTATTCATGAAACTTAATTTGGCTTGATTAAAATTGATTAAACCATATGGAAACAAATGAAAATTGAATTCTAAAATTTTTTCGACGAAATTATAATTTTGAAAATTTTAAAATATTTGTGAAATAAATCAATTTATGAAAATTATTAATTAAAAATAATAAAAAATTATAAATGGTATAAATTTGGATTTTAGACAGTTAAATTATTAATGAATTAAATCAATAAAATAAATATTGAACCATCAGAGTAAATATTGAATTTTAATAAATTGAATTGTTTTGTTCGATAAATAGACTGTATAGACTACGTTTAAATATAAATTTAAATGAAGATAATTCAAATTATAAATGAAGGATTGACTTATTATAATGGAAAAGAAAAAGAAGAGATTTGATTTATTATATAAATAACATATTATGTATTAAATAAGAAAATATATTAAAAAAATAAATTAATTAAATAATGACAAAATTGAAGTTGTAATTTATTAAATTTAATAAATATTTGGAAATAGGATTTTCAAATAATTATTAGAGTATAAACAAAATAAATGAATTCAAGGTTTTGATTTCAAAACTTTATTATATTAATTAATAAAATAAATAAAGAATAGTTTTATAAATAAATCAAGTTAGCTAAATAAATTAGAAAGCTTAAGTTATTAAAGGGTATAAAGTGATAAAAGAATTTTGATAAATAATATTTTAAATAAAATTTAAGAAGCTAAATACTAAATAAGTTTGGAAGATGAAATAAATAAATATATGTGCATATATGTATAGAAATGGTTTTAATAAATAGAATGTGGCAAACTAATGATTTAATCTAATTATTAAAGTGAATAATAAATTTAATTATGTGGTAAAGAAATATGAAATTGAAGTAATACATAAATTATGAAATATTTAAATTAATTGATTTAATTAAGATTACAAGTTTATGAAATGAGATTTAATGAAAGACATGCAAATATAAATTAAAAAGAAAGTACGAATAACAAGAATTATATGTCAATAAAAAGTGAAAATAAAAAATTAAATTTAAATTGTATAATTTGTTCATAGGTGGAAATAAACCATATAAGTGAATTAGAATTAATAAATAAAAAAATAGATTAATGTAGCTTTATAAATCAAATTAGTGCAATATTAACTACTTATTTTATTGAAAAATGTAAATGTGTTTGATCTTATTTTTATTTTATTAAGTAAGTTATTTTCTTGAAAAAAATATTGAAATACAAGTTTATGATTTTGAAAGAAGATAAGTGTTATTTAATATGATATGATTTTTCAATGATTTTGATAATTTAATTGAAAATGTTATTTATCTTATAAGAAGAATAATAGCCACTTATTATTTATTAATTGAGAAGTGGCTGTAACCGGATATTTTAGCAATATTATAAAATAAAATATTGCTCAATATGATTTTGATATTAATATATGAATAAAATGATTTATAGTCTCACAATAATTGATAGACATGGTTATTGCCTTTCAATATCACTTTATTTATTGAAATTAATATTGTGATAAATACGGTTATTACTTATCGGTATCACTTGATTTGTTAAAGTGGATTCTGTGATTATTATTATTCCCTCCATGTGAGATTATAAATTGCTCTCTCTTTCTTTGAGATAAAAATCACAAATTGAGGTTATATATTGCAAATCTAGATGTGCACATTGGATACTGATGGCCCTTCAGATTGAATCTATTTAGATTGCTGAGACTAATTGAAATATTATTGAGTTATTGAAAAAATGTTTTATGGAAATGATATTGATAATATTCTATCAATTTATATGTGCAACTGTTGGATTTTAATTGAAAGATTTAATTGCTATTGCTATTGCTAATGTTAAATGCTTTCTTATAAATTAATGATTGAGTTTTGAAATAATTGAGACTTCAAATATGACTATATGAAGAGTATTTTTATAAAAAATTTTATATGCAATTAATATTTTTAATATTGAAAAAATGTGAATTTATTGCTCTCTCTCTCTCTCTCTCTCTCTCTCTCTATCTATATATATATATATATATATATATATATATATATATATATATATATATATATATATATATAGAGCCACACAAAAATATATGGTGCAAATAATATTTTATATATAATAGCGAAAAAATAAGAGGGGAGAGACAAGCGACAG
>CANUEP010039048.1:0-11748 GCA_947857235.1 Jatropha podagrica | reverse complement strand
GATCCTCATAATTTTTCGGACATTTCAAGCACCATATTGGCATGCTTTCGGTGAATTTCCAAAATGGCCTTTGGTCCGGCCGGGCTGTTTGCAGTCCGGGAAAATAGGCTTTTTGAGCCTAAAAAATTGAGTATTCAAGGGCGACCACAGCTGCTGTCGCCGCCGGCGATAGCGGCTATCGCCGTAGCGGCTAACGCCGCCGTTAAGGGCGGCTGCCACCGCTGCGGCCGACAGACCTTCTAGTTTTTTCATTCCAGAGAATTCTCCGGCCGGACTGTTTGCAGTCCGGGAAAACTGGCCTTTTGAGCCTCAAAATTTGAGTATTCACAGGAGGTTTGAGCAATCATGCATGAAGGGGAAGGAGGTGTTTCCCATCCCTTTCAAGCATTCTATCATGCTTGGAAATCATGCCAAATCTTATTAAAGCAACCAAATAACCAATTCCCCAACACAATTCTCAAAATCTTCAAAATTCATTCAAAAACTTAAAAATTGAAAACTTAAAGAAATGAAAAGAGAAGAAAAGAATTATAGCACTAACCTGAAAAACAAGCTTAAATAAGCTTGGAAAGCTCTACTCCTTAGCTTTCTCCTTACCCTTAGAGGATGGTTTACTCACCTCTTCAAAGTAGCAAAAATCAACATCAAAATCAAGAAAATAATCAAAGAAAATGATGGAGCATGGTTTAGTGCATATACTACATGTCTAAGCTATGAATTTCACTTATTAATTCACAAAATCAAAATTCACAACTTACTTGTTTTGGTAGCAAACTCCAATTTCTTTGCTTCTAATCACTAAATACCACCTTGTTAACTTAATTCTTCAAGTTTAACTACTAAACTTTGCTTTAATTCGATGATTTAGTGTAGTTTTATGAGTTAGTAATTTGAGAGAAAATGGTGGAGAAGGAAGAGAGAAGTGGCATTGAAGTGGAGAGAAGGAAGGAGATGAAGTTGTGTTGGATAAGCTTTGTTGACCAAGTCAACAAAACCAAATGTTGCTAATTCACCACTTGTTGACAAGTGTATGGCTTTGATCAAGTCAAGGTATTCTAATCCAAAGTCTCTAAATATTCACTAAGTAATTCTCTTCTAATTATTATTTAACTCGACCAATTTATTAAATTAACTCCATAAAAATAATTCCTCAATTTTCCTTAATATACTACAATAGAAAACACTATTCTTTAAATACTTAAATTCTCTAAAAATATTCATAAAATATTTTCTACCCACATAAATCATGTAAATATGCTCCAAAAATATTAAATAAAATATTAGAGGCAAATAGTAATTTTTTCGGACCGAAATAATACTAAGTCCTAGACCGGTGGCACTATTCACAAACTAGTGAATCATTATTACCAACACTGAAAAACAGATTGTTACAAAATTGAATTGCTATTATCACTTAGGGGGAATCTTCATTAGAGCTGTCTCGGGTCGGGAAAGCTGCTCACCCAATCCTGCACTCCTCTGATCCTTTCGATAGGGTAAAGTGTTTGATGTATCAATTGTTCCATTTGATATGACATGGTCAAATGACAAAGTATATTCGAAGTCTAGCGGATGGGACCCTTAAACCAATCCACCAAAAGCATATAATGACTTTAGAACCAATCCCTAAGATTATATGCACCCAAAAAAATCGTGAAACTATTTTGGTATGACATCCTCACATTCAAGCATTTCATGTCATGGACCAAGAAATACCTGAACACCAACCAGTGGTCCACCTAAATACCAACCAACGATCAACCTAAAGACCAATCTAGTGGTCAACCTAAGCACCAATCTAGTGGTTGACCTAAACACCAATGCAATGGTCACCCTAAACACTAATCCAATGGTTGAGCTAAACACCAATCCAGTGGTCAACCTAAACATTGATCCCTACTCGAGGAAATACACCTGACCAAAAGCCTTAAACTTGACCTAAGCACTCAAATCGGAGGCAATGCCTGATCAACCCCTCAAAGCTTGACTCGAGCATTGCTTTCCATCATCCTAAAGCCTCAAACATCGACTTGAGCACCCCAAAATTACCAAAAGCCTTAAACAAGATCTAAGCACTCAAACTAGGGGTAATGTCCGATCATGCCCTTAAATGTTGACTTGAGCATTGCTTTCCATCATCCTAAAGCCTCAAACACCAACTTGAGCACCCTAAAATTATCAAAAAGCCTTAAACACTAACTTGACCACCCTAAATTACCAAAAAGCCTTAAATCTGACCTAATCACTGAAACCGGTGGCAATACCGGATCAAGCCCTCAAACCTTAACTTGCGTATTGCTTTCAAATTTCCTAAAAGCTTGAAAATATTGACTTGAGCACCATTAACCACCTAAAAACCTCGAACACTGACCTGAGAACCTCAAGTTACCAAAAGCCTTAAATGAGATCTAAGCACTCAAACCGAGGGGCAATGCCTTGTCAAGCCCTTAAATCTTGATTCAAGCATTGCTTTTCGCTATCCCTAAGCCTCAAATACTGACCGAAGCACCTCAAATTACCAAAAGTCTTATACCAGACCTACGTACTCAAACTAGGGATAATGCCCGATCAAGCCCGTAGATCTTGATTCGTGCATTGCTTTCTGCTATCCCTAAGCCTCAAACACTGACTTAGGCAACTAAACATCCTAAGCCTAAAACATAGATCTAAGCATCCCCACTCACCTAAAAGACTCAAATAGTAACCTGATCACCTCAAATTATCAAAACCCTTAAACCAGACCCAAGCACTCAAACTAGGGGCAATGCCTGATCATTCCCTCAAATCTTGATTTGAACATTGCTTCCCACTCACCTAAAAACATCAAACAATAACCTGACCACTAATACCTTTATTGACTGCTCATAGTGTCAAACGCTGACCTAGGCTACCCAAACAACAAGGCCTCAAACATTGATTTGAGTTATAAACCTTGAGGATGCATGCTTTGAGACTTGACCTAAAGCCATGTACTGATACCTCCTTTTTTTGCTTCTTCCAAAGAATAACAATAATGACTACTACTCTATCTACTGATTTTAGAGCATGCTTTATGAGATGCTTTAGGCCCAAGAGGCTCACCTCCAAAACTCGCTCACTGAATAGAGTGACTCTCTAAGGAATGATGTGGCCAATCAGAAAGAGACCATCTTAGGGGAAGTTAGGGCCCTCATTAATACTGGCTAGAATGGTAACACCCTTCTCAATCAGAATGGAGGGTTTAATGATCAACATGCTTCTCCATCTAATGGCGTTCAGACAACTAGAGGGTCAATTCTCAAAGTTGGAGCCACTTCCAATACCACTTCCATCGCAGTTTTTGTTGACCATGATTTCAGCATCAAGCTTTAGAAAATTTTGCTATAGTTCCAACGACATAAGAATTAGCTCGATCAGATGTTGTTTGGGCCTTAAACGGACCCCTAGAAGCCTAAAACCCTTAAAATTGAAGGGCAATGACATTTTGGTAATCAGTCTAAATCTGCATCGATCACCCCAATGGTAGTGCCGATCAGTCTAGTGCCATCATTAAGCAAACTGTCACTAGGACTAGGTAAATGACACTGATTTGGAGGTGGCCTGTGTCGATCTGGCCTGGCCCAGCTACCTTATTGCCTATAAATACAACACTCACCCCTCATTCAAACCACCATTTGTTGCTTGATCGAGCACTTCTCAAGCATCAATGACTCTCACTCTCACTCTCACTTTTATGATTCAATGACCATAAATTTGGATTTTTCTCTTCTCAATTAGTTGGATTAAAAGCCCAACTTGGCTCTCAAAAGTTGATCCTTACGACTTTCAATCACACTTTGCCCTTCCTTAGGCCAAAGCTATTAGTTAGTTGATTCATTATTAATTAATTTAGCTATTAATTAATAATTCATCACTTAAGAATATTATAAAAGACAATAATATGGGTCCTCATGCGCTACCTTAGCTTATATTGGAGAAAGACTTGACCTCTTTGGTTGACAATAATCATGGAGCTCTGATCCAACTGTGTCACAACCACGAGGGTATAATCACTAAACTCAGACTTTGTCAATTAAGCCTGGTCCATCCGGCACCTTATCAACTGTCAAGCCTAGTTCATTCGGCACTATGCATGCTTTAAGTCCATTATGTCCGGTAAAACCACAAGTCGATTTTCAAATTAAGCTCGAAATCAGCCAGCACACTTGTAAGCCCACTCTTAGAGTGGAATCCTAAAAAACCTATCATCCTGATTAATGGAAGAACGTCGTACGTGCTGATCCTCATACAAATAAGGTATGAAGGCATACTTATGAATTGTAGCCTAGGTAGGGGGCCTCCATCAAACTGACTGGTAAAAACTTAGGGGAATGTGTTGCACAACCTATAATCCTTGATAAATGAGGCTAGAGTCGGGCTCCCCTTTGAATTACACCCCTTTCAATTATTTATGCTTTTAGTGCACTATATTCCTGATATTGCCTTCATGCATCAATAATATGATATTCATGCAAAACACTGGTTTTGATTTTTAATTAGACCCAAATTCTTGATCCATATGTAAAGAAGCTGAAAACCTATTGCTCGAACCCATTAATTTGAGGCTAGTGCATTATGTCGATTGTGGCACACTAAAGGAATCAATCAGGGGATTTTTACCTTATATTTTCTTCGAAAACAAAAACAATTAAGGTGACAACTCTAACACACCACACATAGTCGAAACTCTCAAATGGGCTAACCTGACATCACTTAAAAGTGCTAAAACGAGCCATAAAATTGACAAATTGGTAATCAGAGCAACGATGAAATCCCAATAGGGAAGCAATTTAACAAAAAAGCAATCGTAGGGAGTTCCTCCTAGCTTTTTGTGATGAACCAACTAGATGGGCCCGTCTAGAGAGGCTTCGCCTTGCGAACCTTTTCCCATGGTGCCCAAGAGGGGGCTCGCAGGTTGACCATTCAGCTATGGACTTTAAACATTTTTTTCAAACTAAAAACTGTAGTAAGAGGACTACCAAGTAGGCTTCAGATCCTAGTTTGTGTCTAATTAAAAATCATCATTGTATACATTCAGATGCATCATTTGGGGATCTTTTCTTGTCATTAGAATTAAGCAAACCGAGTTGCTATTATCACTTGGGAGCAATCTTCCTTAGAGCTACCCTGGGTTGAGAAAGCTGCTCACTTATCTGGCACACCTCCGTTTCATATGGTAGGATAAAGAGTTTGGCGTACAAATCATTCCATTTAATATGACATGGTCAAATGATGAGGTATATCCAAACTCTAGCAGATGGGCCCTTAAACCAATCCACCAAAAGTATGTAATGACCCTAGATTCGATCCCTAGGATTAGATGCACCATACATCATGAAACCATTTTTGGCATAACATTCATGTTCTCAGATATTAGATGTTATGGACCAAGAGCAACCTTTAAAATTGAAACACCAATCCAGTGGTAAACCTATACACGAATCTAGTGGTAAACCCATACACTAATCTAGTGGTAAACCTATACACCAATCAAGTGATAAACCTATACACCATCCAGTGGTCAACCATACACCAACCAGGTGTAAACCAAACACCAAGCAGTGGTAAACCTAAACACCAATATAATGGTAAACTTATACCCCATCTAATGCTCAACCATACACCAACCAGTGGTAAACCAAACACTAGTCTAGTGGTCAACCTTAAGCACTAACCATTGGTCAACCCTAAGCACCAAATAGCAATCAACCCTAAGGAACAACCAGTGGTCAAACCTGAAACCTAACCTAAACCCCAATTCCTATCCCAAAAGTGTCAAAACCTGACATGAGCACTTCAGATTTCCAAAAGCCTCAAACCCGACTTGAGCACCTCTATTCCTTAAACTGGGGCAATGCTTGAGTCATGCCATCAAATCTTGGCTCGTGCGTTGCTTTCTCCTTACCAAAAGCCTCAAACTTGACCTAAGCACCTCAGATTACCAAAAGCCTCAAACTCGATCTGAGCACCTCTATTCCATAAACTGGGGGTAATGGCCAAGTCATGCCATCAAATCTTGGCCCGTACATTGCTTTCTCCTATCTAAAAGCCTCAAATCTGGCTTGGGCACTCTTATCTTACTAAAGCCTCAAAACCTGACCTGAGCACCCCCATTCCTTGAATTGGGGCACTGCTTGAGTCATGCCATCAAATCTTAGATTGTGCATTGCTTCCTTATATCCAAAAGCCTCAAACTTGACCTGAGCACCTTAGACTATCTAAAGCCTCAAAACCTGACTTGAACACCTCAGATTACCAAAAGCCTTAAACCTGACCTAAGCACCACAGATTACCAAAGCCTCAAAACTTAACTTGAGCACCCCCATTCCCTAAAGTAGGGATGATGTCAAAGTCATTCCATTAAATCTTGGCTCATACATTGCTTCCTCATATACAATAGCCTCAAACCAGACCTGAGCACCTTAGATTACCATAAAACCTTAAGACAGACTTAAGCACTCATTATCCTTAAACTAGGGGCATGCTTGAGTCATGCATCAAATCTTGTCTCGCGCATTGCGTCCTCCTATCCAAAAAGCCTCAAAACTTGACTTAGGCACCTTTGTCTACAAGGAACCTCAAACACTGATCTGAGTCACCAAACCCCAATAGATTACACTTCTAAGAACCTTTACAACAACTGTATACTAATGCCACTCTCTTATTTGCTTCTACTAGAGAACAAAATAACGGTGGCTTTACCTATTGATTTTAAAGCACTAATGGAAAAAATGCACCGAGAATAGGAAACTCACTTTTGAACAATGTTGACTGAACATAATAACTCCCTCTATAATACCATAACTACTCAAAGAAAGACTATCTTGGGGTAAGTAAGGACTTGGATAACTACTGGTCAGAATGATAATGCTCCTCCAAACAAGGTAGGGGATCTAATGAATAACATAACATTCCACCCAACGATAACTAGATTGCTCGAAGGTTGTTTCTTGAGATAGGGGCCACTTCTAATGCCACTACCACCTTGAATGAGATAGGGGATGATTTTGTCTCTATGAAGGTCAAAAAGACAATGGAGAAGATAGACTTCTTTGAAAAATTCCTTAAGAGCATCAAGATGTATGAGGACCTTATTGACATAGACTCTCTCCCAATCTTTTTAGAGGCCAGGCTGCCTGCCAAATTCAAGATGCCTGCCATGAACAAATTTGATGGCACTACATGCCCCAAGAGTCATCTCAAGATGTATGTGGATACCCTCACCCTCCTTGGTGTAAGCAATGAGCTCCTCGCTCAGTTATTCCAGCAGTCTCTCATTGGTGCCACTCTCTGCTTATTTGTTGCCTTGGATAATGCCAAGAAGAAAAAATGGGATGAGATCTATGATGCTTTTAACCAACTGTACCACTACAACATGGAGGTTGACATTATTAGAAGGAAGTTAGAGAACGCTAAACAAGGGGCTCGAGAATCCTTCTCCTCATTCCTTGCAAGGTGGAGAGGCAATGCTACCCATATGCTTAACCACCCCTCAGAGTAGGAACATATTGATATCATAGTCAAGAATTTGCTCCCCTCTTACCTGAATCACTTGAGGACCTAGTACATTCCAGACTTCAGGGCTCTTATTGCCATTGTTATCAAAATAGAGGAACTGATCTAGTCAAGCTAGATTATTGAGGATCAAGCTTCTTCCTCTAGATACAAAAAGCCATAAGCTAGTTATTATGCAATTCCTCTTATTCTTTAAAAATTCGATGAGATGGCCAATTTGACCGGCCAAAGACAACTTCCTCCTCCTCCACCCCAAACTAGTTGCTCGAACAGATAGATGCAGCTTCATGGATCTTGGGGTTCCCCTCTTATTCATCTTTCAAAGGGCTGTGAATGACAAGTTAATACAACCTTTGGAACCAAGACCCTTATTTGATCTCATCCTAAAGCACTACAACCTAAACTCTTTTTACTTTTTCCACTAAGAACCTAGGCAGAAAATGGATGACTGTTAAACCCTTAGATAAAAGATCCAAGACATAGTGGAGAGTAGTCATATACTCCCTGTTCGACCCTGATCGAACATAAAAAACTAATCCACTTCCTCATCAATAAAATAATATACACATGATCTATCAATAGCTAGATTTTTACTTGGCCTCTCTGATACACCCTATCACGGACAACTCCTGTTGCGTCAAGACCTAAATGACATACTTGAGGAAATCAATGCCATCACTCAAAGCGAGAGACAATAGCCATCTCCTCCTCTTGATGCTCTGCCTAACCCAGCCACCCTAGCAATGACATGCCCAATTCCAGCTCTAGACCACAACTTGAGAATTTAGTCTTAGAGTAATTGAAGAAGACCAGGGTTAACATCTCCATATGAGGGTTAATTCTATAACGCCCTGGTTTTTAGAATTTATGAACAATAGCTTATTGGACTATTAATTAGTACCAAATTGGGTTTTGGTACAATTTTCAATTTGGATATTTTCATGATTATTGAGTCTATATGGTGATTAATGCATTGCATGTTAATTGTGTGATTCTCCATGGACAAAATGATTTCTGGATTGCGAATTGTGAGGTTGTACCTTAGGAAGCCTTGTTAAGGAATTTAATGTGATACAATTCTAATTGCACCTAGATATTTGGAGTTGGAATTTAAAATGGGATAAAATTAAACTAAGAACATTTTTGCGTAACTGATACGATTTTTCCCAATAAATTAGAATACTTTATTTGGTATTTATTGTCAATTATTGGAATTTGATTTTCAAATATGATTTATTAATAATGAATAGTATTAAAGGATTATTTATTAAAATATAGTTTTAATTATATTTATTGTTAATCTATTATCAATATTTCATTAAATGAGTTTCATTAATTAGGTGGGTATATTGGCTTTGGGCTATTTTGTGTGATTCAAAAATAAAATAAAATAAAATAAAATTTATTAACCTAATCTAAGAAGAGTGGTCGACATTGTCATTTGTGAGGAGAGTGCCACCTCTTCACACACACTCAAGAGAGAAAAGAGAGAAAGAGAGAGAAGGAAGAAGCTCTTCTTCCCTTCCTATGATCTTCACCATAGAAACCTATAATCAAATAACAAATTGAGAGTTAGTAATACTATAGCAATGATTTAAGGTTCAAGTGGGTTGTGACCATAGAAGGATTGCATAATCAAGAGAAGGGCGAATCTTCTAAGGTTGACTAGGGTAAAGGGAAGGCATGATTGTGAAGTTGAGTTGCTATTGTGCGGTCTGAGGTTTGTACTTTGCAAATATATGTTTAGTTGATTTCATTTATTGATGTTGGTAATCATAAACATCCTTCTTCTCTCATTTACTGATTTTGAGAAAGGATGTTTTTAAGTGCAAAATTGGAAATTTTCATATGAGTTGCATGAATTGATAAATTTTGATGCTGAATGTGTTATTAGGTTGGTTTTGAACTTTTTTTTGGACCCATTAAGTTTTTCATCCGTATTTGAGCTCTTCATAAAAGTTGAAGCTCTACTTCTTAGCTTCTCAAAACATTTTTTTGTGCCTAATTTGAATACCCATAGCTCATATTATGATCCAAATACCAAAAATGGTTTTGTCAAGGCATCAAACTTATATATTGAGATTGATTGCCAATTTTGGCCACCAATATTTCAAGATCATGACTAGTGTCCTTAATAAAAGTTGTAGATTTACTTGTTAGCTTTCCAATGCATCTTCTTAGTGTCTAATTTGGATTCTTATAACTTAAGTTATGATCTAAATACAAAAACTGGATCGAGTACAAAATCTTGACACGCCTAGGTCATGGAAATTTTAGAGACCATGCCTAGGCCATGGACTCCCCTGACTCTCAAAGTGTGATAATGTACTTTTGACCTCCGAATGAGGTTCAAACACTCTAAATGCATACCTAATGTATCTTTGATGTGATTTCCTTTAGAATCTTGTTTAAATAAGGTGAAAATCTCATATGAACATCAAAAGAGAATACAAAAGATAGGAACCATGGTTAGTTGATTTTAGTTGGGAGTTATTACTTAATTATACTCCTTAATATGATCTACTAAAGTCTAATGCTATCTGTTGTAGGATTACATTATGGAATGAACTTAACTATGGTGAGATTTGATTGGTCCTTTATATGTATGAGCTAAGATATTTTATTGTCTGATGCCTAATTAAATATACACGCATATTGAATGATATTGCCATGTTTGGGGTTTTAGTTGCACAATGATGAATACAAATTTATGAAGGCATGATCTCTAATAAGCATGCATAGCATTTATGCAAGAATAAAGGTGTGGAAAGTTCTGATGGGTGAAGTGAAATACTTATGAGTCAATACATTATCTTAAGTGCTAAAGTATGATACATTTATGATATATGATTATGCGTATTGCCAATTGAACCTAATGAAGTAATTGGAGGTGTAATTAGTGTATTAGAGCTTGAAATACGAAATTTGAAGTATGACTGTATAACTAAATGATTAATTAGGTGACTAGTAAGTTTAATAGGAATAATGAGCAATATATTTAAACGATGTTTGAATCAAATAATGGCAAGCTTAATTTCATGATTCAGATTGACATAGCCTAAATACATATATGTAGGTTGAACCTATACATAAGTTCAAAAGAGGTGATTAGGTCACAAGTTGATAATAATGCATGTGACGCCTAGTTATTAAGTTTAATTGATTATAAATGTGATTGATTAAGTGTTAAAGGCTATAAGGGTTTGGACTTGGAATTGATAGACTTATTGAATTATATAAATTGAATGTCTAGATGTGAAATTGAGTATGGTATAATGTTGGTACTTAATTTATTTGAGAATTCAATGTTTGTAGCCTGTTTACCTAGAATTGGCTTAATAGGCTTAAGTTTCTTAAATATTTAAGTTGGCTTAATATTTAGTTATACTTATTGGTCGGTGATTGAAGTGATGAAGTTGTCTGATATAATGAGAAAAGTTCTCCATACCTTATTTGTTAAAGAGTTGAACCATGATTGATATGGAGCTAAAATGAGGCAAGTATGTGAAGTGATTATGTTCTTGTTCCTTATATGATTGGATATTGACAAATAAATAATATATTGATATTATGAATACAAATGTTAACATGGGGAATATGCTATGATTATCATAACACATGGGGACCTATGAGTTCCTTTGTGTATAATGAGGTTAGAGATGCAATCAGGTATGTCTCTGAAAGCCTGTGATGCTATAATTGAACTTTTGAGATTCTATCTGTGATTGAACTCGGATACAAATGTAAAGAACTATAACTAAACATTTGGGCCCTTATTATGTACTTGGTTGAACAGCTGAACGAATGGGGATATACTGATACTAATATACTCATCATGCTACTAATTACTAGATTTGAGCTATGATCATATGCTAGACACAGAGTGTCCCACTCAGGTTGCGGACGGGCAGAAACATTCTATAGGCTTATGCCACCGTACAATGGGCTTCTGCCTAATCTGTACTATTGACTATCATGCCATTCTGATTTTGAATTTGATATCTATTCTGCTTCTGTTTCTTTTAAGTTACTAATAAGGCCCATAAATAAAAAGATTAAGGAATGTGATTGATATCTGTGAACCCCTACCCCGACGCACATATTGGCAATGAAATGCATATGCCAAAAGGATAGAAATGCACGTGATGTGTGAGTCGCCACCTTGTTTAATTATTTAAGGGTAAACTAGGAAAAACCCTAAGTGACTCCAATTTT
>CANUEP010038994.1:0-19765 GCA_947857235.1 Jatropha podagrica | reverse complement strand
GATTGCATTCTTCTAATTGCATCAAGAATCAAGGTAAACTTATCAATTCTTTTGTGGCGTTTATCTTATTCTTCTACTCTATTATTGGTGTTCTTGCTTCTTTAAGCTTTGGGTGCCATAGAGGAGAATTTATTTAGATCTTGGATCTCTTCCAAGACTTGTCATAGAGTTCATGGAATATATTTCCATTGGGTTCCGTGTCAAAGGAGGTGCCCCCCAACTATACAAGATATTCAGGTTGCTGAGGTAAACTATCTAGAGTGGCTAGCGAATGTGGTCTTGGTCCCGAAGTCTAATGGAAGTGGAGGTTGTGTGTTGATTTTACTGACTAAACAAGGCTTGCCCTAAAGAGCCTTAACCTCTGCCCAACATAGAATAGCTGGTAAACTCGATAGCCGGTCATGAGATATATAGTTTTGTAGATGCAGCAACAGGGTACCATTAGATAAGAATGAATGAATCAGAAGAGGAGAAGAGCTTCATAACTGATAGGGGAATATATTACTATCAAGTCATGCTCTTTGGACTCAAGAACACGGGAGCTACGCATCAGAGGTTAGTCAATAATATGCTTCAAAATTAGATTGGGGAAACTATGGAAGTGTATGTTGGTGATATGATAATTAAGAGCATCCGGGCTGCTGATCATCCCAGAGACTTGTAAGCACTCAAAATTTTGAATAAGTTTAACATGAAGCTCAATCTAGAAAAGTGCCAATTCAAAGTTAAAGAGGGAAAGTTTATCAGCTTCATGATATCTTAAAAGGGGATTGGGGCAAACCTAGAGAAAATAAAGGCAATCTTTGAAACATAGGCACCCACCAGCATCCATAAAGTCTAGCAGCTAAACAGTCGAATCACTGCCTTGGGATGTTTATTTCCTACTCAGCTAAAAGGTGCATGCCCTTCTATCAAACCCTAAAATAGTTGAAGGGTTTCAAGTGGGATGAAAAATGCCAGCTTTCCTTTGAGCAAATTAAAGATTTCTTGTCTTCTGCCTCTCTTTTGAGTCGACCTAAAAAAGATGAACCACTTATACTTGTACTTGGTAGTGACAGATAACTTAGTGGCTTCGGTATTAGTTAGAGAAGAGGCGGGCGAATAGTATTCGATCTACTACATTAGCAAAGTTCTCAGGGGTTCTGAGCTATGCTATTCGAACATAAAAAATTGGCATTTGCCAACTTGACATTGGTAAATTGCTTGCGCCACTATTTCAAATCTCACACCATTATTGGCTAAATTAATCACCCCCTAAGGAAGGTCTTACATCGAGCTAAAATCTCTAGGAGGCTCATAGAATGGTCGATCAGATTAGGAGAATTTGACATCATGTATGAACCTCATACTGCAATGCAAGCGTAGACTTTGTAGTAGAATGCTCTTACGAGGATGCCAAGGGTGAGCTAGATACCGAACAAGTGAATTTTGGGAATAACATATGGCAATTTTTCACAAATGATGCCTTAGAAAGCTCAGGGGCAACAGTAGGCGTAATTCTACAAAGGTCTAGGAAGATAAAAATGCAGTATGCTGTTCATTTTGGACTTTTCAATAACAAATAATGGTGCCAAGTATAAAGGCTTAATCATAGGGATCAAGCTAGCACTTGAGGTACGAACCCCAGTCCTCCATATTTCTCAAACTCACAGCTGGTAGTCAACCAGATCACAAGTGCATTCGTCATTAAGGAGCCAAGCTTAGTCAAGTACCATTCTCTCGCCTTATCTCTCTTATGCAAACTAGAGGGAGAAGGTAGTACTTGGAAGGTGACATAGATAGAATGGATGAACAATACAAAAGCAGATGCCTTGGCCAAAGCTGTGGCAAGAGAAGATGAGTTACCAGGGGAGGTGACGGTCGAACTTTAAACCTGTTCAAGTTATGAAGGAAAAGAGGTCTCAGTGTCTCAAGTTGAATATAATTGGATGAGTCTAATTATCGACTTCTTACAAACTGATGTCTGCCCAAGTGATAGGGTGGAGGCGATTAAACTCTGTAGGAAAGTGGTAAACTATGAAATGGACAAGGGAGAACTTTATCGGAGGTCAAAATCTCAAACCTCGGCTAATTGTGTGATCGAAGAAGAGGGTAACTACATCATAAGAGAAGTACATGAAGGTGTCTACGGGGCACACGATAGATTAGAAGCTAAGCTTAGAAAAATCCTGCTATTAGGCTATTACTGGCTAACAATGAAGAGAGATGCTCGACAACACATTCGTCAATGTAACACTTGCCAAATGTATGATCGATTACCCTGAAAACCTTCCTTCAAGCTATAACTTTTAGGTTTAGCTTGGCTGTTCACCCAATGGGGAATAGATATCCTTAGTCCTTTCCAATAATACTAAGACAAAGGAAGTTTGTAGTAGTGGCATGCAACAGTCCATTTATTTAGTGTCTTTTTCAGTGTCGGTAATAGTGATTAACCGGTTTGTGAATAGTACCATCGATCTGGGACTTGGTATTATTTCAGTGTGAAAAAGTTACTACATATGTAATATTTTATTTAATATTTTCGGAGCATGTTTGCATGATTTAGGTGGGTAGAAAATATTTCATGAATATTTTTGGAGAATTAAGGCATTTAATGAATAGTAATTTTTAGTGTAGTATGTTAAGGAATAATTGAGAAATTATTTTTATGGAATTAATTTAATTAATTGGTGGAGTTAAATGATAATTAGAGGAGAATTATTTGATGAATATTTAGAGCCATTGGATGAAAATACTAAGGACTTGATCATAGCCATTCATTTGGCATAAAATGAAGAAGCTAAATTTGACTTTTCTTCTTAAAGTTACCATTCATCAAGCAACACCTTTCACTCATCTTCTTCTTCTTCTCCCATCTCCAAGGCAACTTCATCTCCTTCTCCTTCTCCATTTTCTTTCAATTTCTTACCACTAAACTACATCAAATTTCAAGAATTAAACCAAAGATTAGCAAATAAACCTTAAGGATTAAGTAGAAGAAGTGGAAATTAGTGATTAGAAGCTAAGGAAATTGGAGTTACTATTGAAGCAAGTAAGTTGTGACTTTTAGAATTTGTGATTTACTAGTAGAATTCAAGGGTTAGGAATGTAATTGATGCATTAAATCATGCTCCATCTATTTCTTTTGTTAATTTTTGATTTTAATGTGTATTTTTCTTACTTTGAAGAGGTTGGTGAACCCTCTCTAAAATGGAAGGAGAAAGCCAAAGAGTGAGGCTTTCCAAGCTTCTTCAAGCTTGTTTTGAAGGTTAGTGCACTATTATTTCAATTCCCCTTTCATTTTCTTTAAGTTTCAATCTTTAGGTTTTTGAATGAATTTTTGAGTTTTTGTGAAATGTGTTGGGGAATTGTTATTTGTTTGCTTTAGTGTGATTTTCCATGATTCTTAAGAATGCTAGAATGTTTAAAAGGAAAGGAAAACATTTCTTTCTCGTTTAACCAAGAGTGGCCGAACTTATGTGGGTGAAGGACACTTTGTGTTCTTTGATTTTTATGATTAATTTGAACTTAAATGAGCTTGTTAGTAAGTAAATTGATGATGGTTAAAACCATTTTCTTGTATTTCAATGTTTAAGAGTTTTGCCAAAACTTAAAAAAGGGTTGAAAGTGAAAAGATGAGTTTTAAGACTAAATATTTTTAAGAAGTGGTTTTAATGTTTTAATTAAGTATTTTGGGTTTGAAATATGGTGTATTATGAAAGGGAATTCTTTTCCCTTTTGGTGACCTAAAGAGGCCGATGTTGATTTTTAGTGTTTTAAGCTATGCATATATGTGTAATAAGAAGTGATGATTTTGGTTTGGAATATAAGGAAGCTTTGATAAGTATTTACAAGTTGTAAGTTAATTAATTTTGAAGTAATAAGTTTTAAGTTATGGAATATTTTGCTAAGGAATTATGTATAAGAAATAAGGTTATTTGTAAAAGAATGGTTTTGTTTTGGGCTCTAGTATGCATGATCGAAATATAGTAAGATGATATTTATTCTAAGTGATGAGCATGTTCGGGTTATCAACCCATTCTGTTATGTGAAAGCTATGATCATATGCTAGGGTTATCAACCCTTCTGAATAAGTGAATGCGCTTATTATTATGTGAGTGTGTGGTGCTTTCATAGGCCATTAGGGGTGGTACCACAGGCCTCGTTTCTGATAAGTGGTGGTGCTTTCACAGGCCACAATTAAGTGATAGTGAAATCAAATCTAGTTATGTTTCTTTCTGTATATATATGAGCCCTTAACTAAGAAACGTGATTTTATTCTATTATAAAGAAATTAGAGATGTATTTGTAATTATGAAGTTTTTCTTACTCTCGACATATTATCAGCTAATTTTTAAGAAACGAATTTTTTTATGATATTCGAAATATTTTAATTTAATTGGTACATCTTTGGTACCGCTGTATATTTGACTTGAGTATTTTAAATTATATTTGAGATTTATCGCTTTGGCAATATTCTGCTACTTTATCGATAATTATTTAGCACCACTAAGTCTTCCACTCACCGCGTTGATTTTTATCACGCGCAGGTTAAAATCGATGGATGCTACCCGAAGACCGGAGGAGTAGCATCAGAGTAGAAATATTATCTTTGGGTAGGACATATAGTAATTTGTGATTTTGGCATGTATAGGAAATATTGTAAAGAATTGAGGTTGTAAATATTGAAATTGTAATTAATGAGATTGGTGGTTATTTAAGTATTATGATCTTATTATATTTATGGTGTATGAATATTAATAAGTACTTCTTGGAATGAATGGTAAATTAACATGATAGAACTTGATTGAATTGATACAACCATTTAGAAGTGCTATGTGATTTTTGAGTTGATTGGAGTTCTGGGGTTGGAGGAGAATTTATATTGGAAGTGTATTTGTTTTCTCCGTGTGGCAAGTTGATTTTTAGGGGAAACTCTTGCGAATATTTCGTAGGAATTTTCCTTAAACCCTGTTTTTTTTAAAAAAAACTTGCCTCCTTATGAAGATTTAACCACCTCTAATATATGATCTAGAGTTAAATATAGTAAGATAAGACAGTGCTCCGAATGTGGCATTCCTCGTCTCGTCCTTCGAGATTGGGGGGCAGGTGTTACATGGCAACTGATCACCTCTCTAAATAGGTCGAAGCCGAGACACTTAACACCATTACTCCAACTCGGATCATCAGCTTCTTTAAGAACAATGTGATATTTAGGTATGGTGTGCCTCACAAGATCATCATAGACAATGGAAAGAATTTTATTCAGGTGCCTTCAGGTCTTTTTATGAAGATTGGCACATCACTTTTTACTTTACATTGATAACTCACCCACAGACCAATGGTCTAACCGAAGTAACAATAGGACTATCCTGGAGGGTTTAAAGAAGAGGTTAGACAAAGAAAAGGCCAACTGGGCAGACGACTTGAATAGCGTATTATGGGCTTACAAAACCACGCCTAGGCAAACAACGAGACAAACTCCTTTCTCTTTGGTATATGGAAATAGGTCTATCCAGTAGAAGAACATGAGAATATTGAGAGATCAGAAGTAATAAAAGCCTTAAAATCAACCTAGATATAGCAGAAGAGCTCAAAGAAGATGCCATGGTATGAACTGAAGCATATAAATAGAGGGTGAGGAGGTACTTCAATAGGCGAGTCTAGGCTAAGCACTTCAAAGAAGAAGATAGAGTTTGGCGAAAGGCCAAAATTACTAAGGATTCGGTGGGTATAGGAAAGTCGAGACAAAGTTGCAAAGGTCCTTATGAGGTGTCAAAATAGATAGGTGCAAACACATACAAGCTAGGGAAAGTTAGAGGAGTTGAGCTATCTCGAACGTGGAATGCAAACAATTTAAAATTGGCATATTGTACCTCCACTTAGTAATTTGTAAAATACTTCTATTTGAATAATAAGAAAACCTAAGGTTTTTTCACTTAATGTGCCATGCCTTTTGAAGTAAGTACTGAAAGGCATGACCCATTAAGTTTTTCTTGAGGAACCTTACTTAGAAAGCTTCTCTCTCTTTTTAGCACGGTCATCCCTTACCTCGTCGAATATGACCTAAGCGCTGATCCCCCAGTTCATCGATTGTGACCTAAGCGGTCATCCCCCACCTCGTCGAATATCGGTCATTCTCCAACTCACCGAATATGACCTAAGCGGTCATCCCCCAGTTTGCTGATTGTGATATAAGCAGTCATCCCCCAGATTTTCGACTGTGACCTAAGCGGTCACCGCCTAATTCGCCAAACGTGACCTACGCGACCATCGCCCAATTTACTGAATGTGACCTAAGCGATCATCCACTAGTTCATCGATTGTGAGCTAGGCGATCATCCCTTAGCTTGTTGAATATGACCTAAGCGGTCATCCCCCATTTCGCCAATTGTGATCTAAGCAATAATCCATAGTTCGCCAATTGTGACCTAAGCGGTCATTCCCCAGCTCGTCGAATATGACCTAAGCGGTTATCTCCCAGTTTGCTGAATATGACCTAAGAGGTCATACCCTAGTTCGCTGATTGTGACCTAAACTGTCATCCACCAATTTGCCAATATGACCTAAGCGGTCATCCCTCAGCTTACCGAATATGACCTAAGCGGTCATCCCCTAATTCACCAAATGTGACCTAAGCGGTCATCCCCTAATTTGGCTGTTGTGGCCTTAGCGGTTGTCCCCCAGTTTGCCGAATGTGACCTTAGCGGTTGCCCCCCAATTCGCTAATTGTGACCTAAGAAGTCATCCATAGTTCACCGGTTGTGAGCTAAGCAGTCATCCCCCAATTCGCTGAATATGACCTAAGCAATCATCCCCCAGTTCGCCGAATATGACCTAAGCGGTCATCCCTTAGTTCACCAATTGTGATATAAGCCCCAGTTTGCTGAATATGGCCTAAGTGATCCTCCCCTAATTCGTCGAATATGACCTAAGTGGTCCTCCCCAATTCAATGAAAACAACCTCAGCAGACATCCTCCATTTATTCAAAAGAGGCCTATGCGATCCATGTTCATTAAGTCCATAATTTCAAACGCACTAATGTCATTCACTTGCCAAAGGTTTGTGCTCATTAATTTCATCAATCGGACACATGCAGGCTTAATAAAAAATTAAGTATAAAAAGACATGCACACACTAACTTAACAAAAGAGATACACAAAACGAAGTCAACTCCTTTATTTTTCATTAAATAAACAAAAGGATTACATAAGTTGTTACAAAAGGATCCTAAGATAAGTTAGGTACAAAAAAACCTAAGGAAAGCCTATGTTAAGGTATTATATGGCCCTCAACAAGTGCAGCCAGAGCATTTAAATCTCCTTCCAGTTGCAAAGGCTAGCCATCCCCTTAAGGGCTCGGTAGGTCCTTATCGCCTTCATCCCCTTCGCCACCCTCCTCTTCATCCTCATCATCGGTTGGATACACCTCATTTATCTAGTCTCAGTCAACGTTCGACTACTTCTCCTTAAGCTTGTCCAAAATATTTAACTGAAGGCTCATACACGCCTTAGCCAAATCTTCACCTTTAGCCTCTTCTTATTTCTCCAATTCCTTCTCTTTCCCTAGATTTGGTCCTTGAGCTCTCTAATTTAAGCTCCCAATCTTCCTTCTTCATCTTATCTATCTCCGAGTCTTGAATAATTATCTTATCTTTGTGCTGGGCTTCTTGCTCTTGAATGCTAAGTTCGGCCCCCTTTAGCACATCCTCCATCTTATTCTTTTTTACTTCCATATCAGCAAGTCCTATCTTTAAATTATTTATTCGAGCATATTGTCTATATTAGCATTCACAGCTTGAAGTAGACACTGATTTTAAAAATCTTTGGTTGCTAAATCATCCAAGTGCTCATAGTACCGAACATCAGCTGAAAGCAGGCAACTGCCAGCCACTTCACTGCTAGGCTCATCATCCTAAATACTACGACTCACCTTATACCTCTGAACAAGGTATGCTCAGATATCTAGAGGCTTGGAGGAAGCAGCTGGAACGACAAGAGCTCGAGTAGTGGCAGGGGTAGGCACATGAGTTTCCTTTTGTTTCTTCCTTAGAGGCTCGAAAGTAGGAGAAAAGGGAAGAGCTTTGGAGGCCACCCTAGTAGTTGAATCAACCTCAATAGCCTGAATATCTTGTACATTTGGGGGCACCTCCTTTTTGGTGCTTTCAACAACTGACTACTTCTTCATTACTTCAACAATCTTAGATAATTTTGAACCCTTAGTCTTCTTGGGGGCCATCTCTACACAAAAACAAAGAAGAAAAACTAAGGAGTGTTAGTTTGAACAATCAAAGGCGAAGTAACCGAAGAACGAGAAATACCATGATCATATGGATTGGGTGTAATGGGTCCACTAGGGGAGCGAATGGGATAACCCTCAGCTATGACTTGCTTCGTTTTCACAAAAACTGAGCCCCTTGGCTTTATCATATCAGCAACACTTTAGTCATAAGGGGTCGACGATTCTGGAAGGAAGCGATGTGGATCCACAAACCAATGGTTTAAAATAACAAAACCCCAAGGGACTTAACTATGAAGTATTTCGATTTGCAAATTTTCAAGGATGAAATCTTAGACTTCTTAGCAAAGATATGACAATTGTCTTCGTCTAGAGGTAACAATGATCTTCATTAAAGGAAATAGAGAAGTGGTACAAATTTTGAAATACTCTTGTCATTAAATTACCATCGTCTTAACGAGCTAGGGCAATTATACCACAAAGGAGCCTCAAGCTGTTAGGGTGTAATTGATTGATGGTGATCTAATAGCCATTTAAGAATGATTTCAGAAGTTTGGATAGGGGAAGCTGAACCCCTAATCAAAAACTTTTTTCATACATCATTATTGAATCTTTGTCTAAGGGTGTGTTCACCCTCATGTCTTTAGAAGGCCTAATCAACTTGTACTTCGACGAGAAGTTGTATGTGTAGTATATGTCCAGTAGCTCACCCTCATCAATATCGCCCTCATCAATATTAGAAGGCATGTCGGCAATTCGAATATTTTTCTTTCTCCCTTTTGCCTCGCCCAACCCCGAATCTACCTCTTCAATATGCTCATCAATGGATTGCTCATGCGGTATCTCGACTTCCTCATCGCTAGAAGAACCCATGACCCTAACCAAGGAAATAAAATAAATGAAAATAAAGAAAAACTTACTAGAGAGAGAAAAAACCTAGTGAGAGAAGCTTTGGATTGCCTTTATATAGGCCTGGTGAGGCATCGAAGGGTCGCCTCAATTAATGAAGTGACTCCTTAAGTACCCTCTCGCCTAGACCGACACCTTAATTCTCACAAAGCATAATCGCTGAAAAAATGGCAAAAGTAGCATGATTAAAAACCCTGACCATCATTATTATTATTAGTATTTCATATAAAACAGTACTTAAAATATTTTATTTGGACATAAAATTACCAAATAAATGATGGGGGACTACTGTTAGCGTACAAATAATAAAATAATACTTGACTCCTAAATGCACTCTAACTAATAGATAATACAGGATTTGTAATCCTTATCCTAATATGATTATCCTAGGATTTTGTATATATACTCCAAATTTACTCCAAAGGGGTACGATTTTTCACAGTTTTACTACACCTCAATTTCTGAGAGCTTAACAGTTTGGATTAAAATTCAATAATGAAGATATTTGTCTAATTAATAGTGCTACTACACATACTATATTGAAAAATAGAAAATATTTTTCTAATTTACTTATGGAAAAAGTAAGTTTTAATGCAATATTAGGTGGTACAAATTTAATATAGGGCTCCAAAAGAGCCACCATATATTTACTTGAGGGAATAAAATTTGTTATAGGTAATGATTGTTTACTTCTAAATTTCGAAGAAATTTACTAAGTTTCAAAGATATCCATAGAAATGGATACCATATTGAGGCAATAGATGAAATGAATGTCGAATATCTTTGCATTACTAGTAATGTCTCTAGAAAGAAATGTGTTTTGGAAAAACTACGTT
Source organism: Jatropha podagrica (assembly GCA_947857235.1). Classification (NCBI taxonomy): domain Eukaryota; kingdom Viridiplantae; phylum Streptophyta; class Magnoliopsida; order Malpighiales; family Euphorbiaceae; genus Jatropha; species Jatropha podagrica. The sequence goes on along the minus strand of CANUEP010038994.1, from coordinate 9,802 downwards.
CTTTATTATCTGGCTTGTACTATACAAAATTAGTGCAATTGGGACACATTCTATAGTAAACTAGAAGTTTACTGATCCAAACATTTTCATACTTTGGCATAATTGATTGGCACATCCCGGATTCATAATGATGAGAAGAATAATTAATAATTCATATGGTCAACCTTTAAAGAATCGAAAAATTCTTTCAAATGACGATTTTTCTTGTGCCGCTTGTTATCGAAGCAAATTAATTATTAGACCATCACCAACCAAGGTTGGAAATGAATCACCTGCATTTTTAGAACGTATCCATGGAGATACTTGTGGACCTATACATTAACCTAGTGGACAATTTAGATATTTTATGATTCTAATAGATGCATCTTCAAGATGGTTTCGTGTGTGCTTATTATCATCTCGCAACCTAGCAATTGCGAGATTACTTGCATAAATAATTCGATTACAAGCTTAGTTTCCAGATCATCCAATTAAATCTATTCACCTTGATAATGCAATAGAATTCTTATCTTGTGCTTTTATTGAATATTGTTTATCAATTGGAAATAACTATTGAACATCCTATAGCATATGTTCATACACAAAATGGCCTAGGAAAGTCATTTATTAAATGTCTCCAATTGATTGCATGACCATTGCTTATGAGAAAAAAATTATCAACTTCTATTTAGGGCCATGCTATTCTTCATATTACAGCACTTGTTCCTCTTAGGCCAACAAATTATCATCGATTCTCACCATTACAATTGGCTTTTGGTCATGAAACCTAATATCTCTCATCTAAGAATTTTTGGGTGTGCTTTATATGTGCCAATAGCGTCACCACAATGAGCCAAAATAGGTCCTCAGAGAAGGTTAGGAATACATGTTGGGTATGAATCACCCTCTATTATTCGTTACGTTGAACCATTGACCAGAGATTTATTAAAGAAAAAAATCCTAGAAAGATGAAAATATTAAATAATCCTAGTAGCACTATTGAAAAATCAAATGTAATATATCAAAATATTATTGTTCATGATGATATTCTTGAAGAAAATCATTTACATGAACATCAAGAAAATGAGGAAAAATCAATAAGTTTTCTCAGTACAGGAAGAAATCTAAATCGAGTGACAACAGTAATTGATGATTGTAGACGCCTAAATTTTATTTAAGTTAATTTAATTATTAGCTTAATTATTTAATTAGCCAATTAAATTATTGGTTGGTTAAATTAAATAATTTATTTTAATAACCAATCAAAATATTTAAATGGTTGTTAAAATAAAATTATTGGATAAATATTATTTACTGCAAAAATAAATAATGTAGTAAATTTCAATAAAAATTAGCCCAAGTAGACCAATTAAATTAAATCTTGGTGAATAAGTCAGGCGTCTACAAAAGTTAGGTAATGCAACAGTAACGAATGAGAGCTTGCCAAGTGGACCAATCAAATTACATACTTGGCAAGGGGGCTCCCTCAAATCTCTATAAATAGAAGGTCTCTCTTCACATACGGGGATACATAGACACTCATAGAGAGAAAGATAGAAAAAAGCCTCAAAGCTCTGTCGAACTCAAAACTACAAAAGACCCTCCCAAGTCTAAAGAATCAATGTTCGTTCTACGTTAATTCAAGATCAAGTCTCTTCGACCTTTGAATCATTTAAAGTTCATTCTACATCAATTCAACATCAAGTCCTTCGATCGTTGAATCATTTTCAAGATCAAGTCCCTCGACCCTTGAATCGTGCTCACAACAATGAAGAATCAGAGGATAATCTTTACTATAATAGAAGATTTCACACTAGAGATTGTATCCACTTCTTTATAAATACAATCTGTATTTTTGTATTTTTGTTTCTTAATTTTTAGGAATAAATTTTATGGATACAGATTTCTGGCACACCTAGTGGAACATCTCTACCTCTCAGCTCTTCACTTTGCAATTCTTGGAGTTTCGAAAAATCAGCCAAAATATTCAATGGCACCAAGAAAGATCACTGTCACCTTGAATACCGCACATATTGGCACATTAAATTTTCTCAATGTTGGATCTACTATTGACTCGAGTCCTAATGCAAATATTAAGACAAAGTTTGTCATAGAAATTTATGTAAAGACGACTCCTCTTCCTCAACAAGCTGTTGTTGCTTTGCCAATTTGGGTGGAGTCTGTTGAGAAAGGTGCTTCCCAAAAGCGGTCAAATGCTTCAACAACAAAATCTTTTGACTTCATGTCGGTTATGATGATTAGGACTACATCAATAGAAGAACTGGATGCTCTGAAGTTGCAATTAGAAGCTCTTAATCATGCTCTTCAGGATAAAGATAGCCAAATTGCTTATCTCATCAACAGGTCGGATAACATTACTAGAAAAAGTCAGATGTTTGAAAAAGGATGAATTCGCATTGAAGGGGTTTATACCACCAAAAGAGACGCCATCAAGGGAGACCCCAAAAAAAGGTGTAAAACTTATTACTGACGGCTTTATCTCAACTATTCAACTGAAGGAGCTGATTAAAGAAGCCCTGAAAGATCAATTGGAGGCTATGATGTAGGCTTCTTACACATACTCAAAGCCATCCACTTTGGGGATCGACATGATGAGGATGCCATCAAATTACGAATCTCCCAAGTTTCAACAATTCGATGGAAAGGGAAATCCAAGGCAGCGCGTAGCCCACTTTGTGGAAATTTGCAACAATGCTGGCATAGACGACAATCTACTCAAACAATTCATTTGGTCCTTGAAAGAAAATGCCTTTGATTGGTACACAGATCTCAAGCCTGGTTCCATTAATGGTTGGAAATAATTGGGGTGGTAATTCCTCAATCGCTTTTACAGCACCAAACGTGTAATTAGCATGATTGAATTCATAACTACTTATCAGTGGAAGGAGGAATCTGTTATTGACTACATTGAAAGATGGAGAAGTCTTAGTTTGAATTGCAAAAATCGACTGTTAGAATCCTTAGTAATTGATATGTGCATCAAGGGCACACATTAGGGCTTGTGCTACATCTTGCAAGAGATCAAGCCTCATACTTTTGTAGGGTTGGCTACCCAGGCTCATGACATGCAACTTAGTATTTCTAATCATGGGAATCAAAATATCCCAGTTCAGGAACCAAGAAAGAGAAAAGATAAGCTAAAAGTGCGAAAATTCGTTAAAACACCTGTTAAGTTAGAAAGTAAGCAATCTATGGCTGTAACAAAAAAGCCAATCAAGTTGAAACCTAAGACTGAAAAGAAGCAACATGTGAAGGCCACTCCTTTTCAGCCATTAGAAAGAAAAAAGTCTATGTTGAAGGATAGGCAGGAAAAGAGTTATCCCTTTTCTAATTCTGATGTTTCAGACATGTTTGATGAACTGCTTAAAACTAAACTCATCCAATTGCGAAGCAAATCAAGTTGATGATCCAAATTACTACAAGTATCATTGGTTAATTAGCCATCCAGTTGGAAAGTGTTTCGTCTTGAAAGATAAATCATGGAGCTCCAGCAAAATGGTGTCATGACTTTTGATGAGGAGGAAGCGACTGCCAATTTGATAATAATAGTGGTTGATGAATCATCGATCTTAATAAAAGGAAAAATAATAAGGTTTGGCTCTTTGGACTTGATTCAAGTTGAAGTGTCTGTTCTGAACCAAACTTCTTTGCCAAATGAATTCATCTTGCTACAAGGAGATAGGAGCACTGTTAGGGGTAATGAGCTTGTTGAAAATCTATTTGAAGATGAAGGATGGCCTTTGGTTACTCGTAAAAGAAGTGAAAAGGGAACCCAATTCCATCCAAGGAGACTCTATAGCGAAATAAGGTGTTGAAGAAGCTTGTTAAGTCAACACAATTGAGTTCCTCAAAGATTCAATCAAAGTCTCAAAAGTAAAAAAAGATATACAAATCACAGGTAGAAGATTGCATAAAACAAAAGCCTAGGCAACCAATCACTTTGGCAAAATACATGCCGAAGGAGTTAATGGGTGCTAAGCTTACTTTTCCATGCTGTCATGTTGAAGGAGAGTTAAAACAAGATAGTGATGAGGAAACTCAAGAAGTAAAGGCTTACTATACTGCTGTGGAAAAGATCACCTTTATTGATGAAGATTAAGTGCTTGGTGATAAGCCCCATCATTGTCCTTTATTTTTTATAGGTTATATCTGTGAAAGAAAGATAAAAATTGAATCTTACATTATCCAAGTTAAGCTATCAACATTATGCCTCTCAAGACCTTTAAGGAACTTGGCATACCTATGGATGAACTGAAGCAAATTTGATTAATGATAGATGGTTTCAACCAAAATGAGCAAAGAGCTATTGGTAGAATTCAACTCCAGTTGCGTATTGACGAGGTGGAGTCAAGTGTTATTCATCATGTGATTGATGCAAGAACGACTTACAATAGATTATTAGGATGTCCTTGGATTCATGGAAATAAGATGTTGCCTTCGACTGACGATTAATGTTTCATATACTCAAAAGATGGAAAAATAAAAACAGTCGTAGCTAATTCAAAGCCGTTTACTAAAGCTGAATCATATTTTGCCGATGCAAAGTTCTACTTTGAGGAATTTTGAATTAAGAAAATTCAACCAACTTTTGAGGATATTGAAGTAAAGGCTCCTGCAAAGAAGATTGAGGAAGGGGAATCTTCCTCGATAAAAGAAAGCAAGGAGGATGCCTTAGCTAAAACAATTCAAACAGTTTCCAAAAAAGTAAAGCTTCATTTTGTGCATGTCTCTAAAGGCAAAGATGATAAATCTTCTTCCTCAATTTTAGAAGATATCACACAAGGCTTGAAAGATTTGACTCTACCGGTCACTACTCTTTTTTCCCATAAGGTTTTCAAATCACCATTAAAGGGTTTTGCAAGGCCTTCCAAGTGCCCAATAGTTGAGCTTGAAGCATTGTCAGCCAAAAGAACAAGTAGTTTTGACCCCAATGCTTATAAACTATTGGCTAAAGCTAGATATGGTTCTACTGATGTGGCTAAATTGATGAAGGATTTTAAGAATGGCGATAGCAATTATCAATTAGGATTCACAAAGTATGGGAGAAGAAGAATACTGCTGATTAAGGGTCTAAAATTGCCCTGGGGTATCAAGCTCTTGCTCCTTTACGCTTGAAAATCAAAACAGAAACCTCTAATCACATTTTTATTAAAGTACTAGAAGAGACAAAAAGCAAGGTTTCAAGACCTTTTGTTTTCAGTCGATTAGGAGTTTCTTCAAATTGTATTTTGGTCTTTGATCGAATTGGAACTCCAAAAGGTGCAAACATTGAAAACAGTAAAACCTTTATCCACCAAAAATCTCAAAGCCAAGTAAAGGAAAAAAGAATAAAAGGAAGCAGTTTACTATAGATTGCAATGACTTGCGCAGCAACATCCCCTCTTGAATGAAAAGAAAAACTGAGTGGGTGGTGACCACGGGATCCACATTGAAGGAAGAACCCCATACTGTGGTTATAACCGGCCAAGGTCCCTAATTAACTTAATGAATAAGAACTTGATGTAGTGATGGTTGACCATATTACTTTTGAAGACATGGATCAAGACCAAACTCCTATTGAAGAAAGTACTAAGGATGCTCCTCTTACTTTGGAAGAGGAAAATAAAGTTATAGTTGATGAGTTGAAAGAAGTCAATCTTGGACAATGGAAGAGCCTCACCCAATTTTCCTTAGTGCAAATTTATCATCTAAGGAGGAAATGGAGTATGTTTAATTCCTTGAAGAGTATCGAGACGTCTTTACGTGGTCTTATAAAGAGATGCCAAAATTGAACCTAAGGTTGCAGTCCATAACTTGGCAATCAAACCTAGGGCAAAGCCAATGAAATAAGATCAAAGGCGATTCCATCTAGAGTTGGTTCCACAGATGGAAGTTGAAGTCAATAAGCTCATTGAGGCCGGGTTCATAAGGGAAGTTACGTATCTTACTTGAATCTCAAACAATGTTCCTTTCAAAAATAAAAATGGGCAGTCAAGAAGTTGTGTAGATTTTTGAGATCTAAACAATGCATGTCCAAAGGATGACTTTCCTCTTCCCATTATTGAAATTAAAATGGATGCCATAACTGATTATGGACGACTTTCCTTCATGGATGGTTCATTTGGCCATAATAAAATTCCAATGGCTGTTAAGGATGTAGAAGCAATAGCATTTTGAACATCGAAAGGTATATATTGCTACACAGTTATGCCTTTTGGATTGAAGAATGCTAGTGCTACTTATCAGCGAGTGATGCACAAAATCTTTGATGATATGCTACATAAAAATGTTGATTGCTATGTTGATGACCTAGTTGTAAAGTCAAAGGAAGCAACTAACCACATTTATGATCCTCGATAAGTATTTTAGCGTTTACATAAATTTCAACTAAAGATGTATCCTTTAAAATGTGTATTTGGAGTCTCTTTAGGAAAGTTTTTAGGGTTCATTGTGAGGCATCGAGGTATTGAGATTGATCAATCCAAAATTGATGCAATCCTCAAAATGCTGGAGCCTCGAAACATTCATGAATTGAAAACCTACAAGGAAAATTAGCATACTTTTGAAGGTTTATTTCAAATCTAGTCAGTATCGATGTCAGCCATTCAGTCGATTCATGAAAAAGGGTGTTCCTTTTGAATGAGATGAAGCATGTAGTAATGCTTTTAAAAGTATTAAGTCATATGTGATGAATCCACATGTGCTTAGGGCTCTAATACAAGGGCGTCCCCTCATCCTATATATTACTACTCAAGAATGTTCTTTAGGAGTATTATTAGCAAAAAAACATGATGAAGGAAAGGAGAATGCATTGTATTATCTCAGTAGAATGCTAAGTGGTGCTGAGTTGAATTATTCGCCTATTGAAAAGATGTGTTTGACACTAATGTTTGCTATAAAGAAACTGAGGCATTACTTGCAAGCTCATTCAGTTCGGTTGATTTCACATGACGATCCTATCAAATATTTGATGCCCAAACTAGTTTTGTCTAGAAGACTAGCAAAATGGGCTCTATTACTTCGAGAGTTTGAGATAACATACATCCCACAAAAAGTAATAAAAGGGCAAGCTCTTGTCCATTTTCCTACAAATCATCCTATTCCTAATGATTAGAAGTTCTCTGAAGAGTTACTAGATGAAGAAGTTTTTCTTGTTGAAATTCCACAACCTTGGAGAATGCTTTTTTATGGTGCATCAAATTAAATGGGTGTAGGAGCTAGAGTTGTTTTCGTCACTCTAGATGGAGAAATCTTACCTTTCGCATTCAACTTAGTTGAGAGGTGCTAAAATAATGTTATAGAATATCAGGCTTTGATACTTGGCCTAGAAATGGTGATTGATATAGAAATGTCTAACTTGAGGATATTTGGAGATTCAAAGTTGGTTATCAATTAAGTACTCTCCTTGTATGAAGTAAGAAAGCCAGAGTTATTGCCTTACTTCAATTATGCTGCTAAGCTTCTCTCTTAGTTTGACAGTACTTCCATCAAGCATGTATTGCGAAAAGAAAATTGTCAAGCTAATTCTTTAATGAATTTGACATCAACTCTAGCATTACTAAATGTAGAAGCAAAGGTGCCAATATGTAAAAGATGGATAATACCGCCTATGTTGGATGTTAAACTCGAGGAGGTAGATGTTGTCTTTGTTTATGAAATTGATAAAGAAGATTGGCGACAATCTCTTGTCAATTATCTAAAGCATCGAAAATTGCCAGATGATCCAAGGAAGAAAGTTGAAATAAGACGTTGGGCTTCTTGCTTTATAAACTTCAAAGGTACGCTTTATCATCGCTCTTTTGATGGAGTTTTCCTACGCTGCTTTGTGGAGGAAGAAGCTATTAAAGCTTTACAAGAAGCACATTCAAGTGTTATGTGGTGCGCATCAATTTGGGCCAAAGTTGCACTTTCAGATTAAAAGGATGGGGTATTATTGGCCAACAATGGTAACAGATTGCATGAATTATGCCAAAAGATGTCAAGAGTGTCAATTACATGCAAACTTAATTCATCAACTGCTTGAACCACTTCATTTAACAATAGCATCATGGCCTTTCGAAGCTTGGGGATTGGATGTTGTAGGACCACTTCCAAAAAGTTCAAGTGGCCACCTATAGATTCTTGCTGCTACTAATTACTTCTCAAAATGTGTTGAAGCTACTTCATACAAAGAAATTAAGGAGACCGTGGTGAGTTTTATTAGAACGAACATGATTTATCATTTTGGTGTGCCTCGATACATCTTAATTCATAATGGAAGGGAGTTCTACAATAAAGCTATGGGAAAGTTGTGTGAGCAATTCAAATTTAACCAATATAAATCGTCCACGTATAATGCACCAGCAAACGGGCTTGCAGAGGCATTCAACAAGACTCGAGGAAAACTTCTTAAGAAGATAGTCAATCGATAAAAAAAGGATTGACATAAAGGTTAGGGGAAGCATTATGGGCTTATCGAACTACATATAGAACATCAACTCGAGCAACTCCATATTCGCTTGTTTATGGTGTAAAATCTGTCCTTCCTATCGAACAACAAATTCCATCCTTGAGAGTTGCCATTCAAGAAGGTTTCTCTAATGAAGATAATGCTCGACTTTGCCTATAAGAGTTAGAAGCACTAGACGAAAAATGACTTGAAGCGCAACAATGTTTGGAGTGTTATCAAGGTCGCATGTGCAAAGCTTTTAATAAGAAGGTGATAATCCACTCTTCTCATGTTGGCCATCTGGTTTTAGCAATAAGAAGGGCAATAATCATATCTTGGCATATGGGCAATAAGGTCCTTCCAAACAGGGATGGACCCTATGTAGTTCAAGAGGTTTAGTCGAATGGAGCATATAAGATAATTGATCAAGATGGATTGTAGATTGGGCCAATCAATGACAAGTTTTTAAAAAGATACTATGCCTAGAAGCTCGACAGCGCTCCTAGCCCACACGAGCTAAAAGTATGAACGACTAATAAAACAAATAAAAAAATCTCTTGTAGTTGAACTACATTATGACTTGATCCTTCCAAAAAAAAAAAAAAAGTTGCGTAGGTAGCTTAGTTTTTTTTTGCTAAGTACAGTCGCAAAAAAAAAAAATCAAAATTGAGTAAAAAAGATAAGTGTGATAAGTGATTAATGAAATCAAATTTTATTAATAATGAAATGATTTGATTACATTAAAAAAAATGACTAAGCAAAGTCTAAAAAAGCTTTTATGGCTTCCATTCAGGATGCTCTAACTCATTGTGCTTATCAGAAAGTAGCTTTTGCAACTTAGAGAGAGATTGCTCATCTTCTGCACTACGAATTGGCATAGCTTCAACTTTGAATATTTCCTCATGAACTTGTGAAACCATGCTCTGTTTCTCTAAGACATCACTGTTCATACTTTCTAAGAAGGATTCAAGTACTCTCTTCCTTGAAGTCAGTCCTGGTAGTTTTTCCTCAATTTTGATAAGTTCATTCTCTATAAATAAAGAATTGGCAATGACTTTTTTCTCAAGATTCAAAGAGTCATCTAGCTGCCCTCTTAACTTCTCTAATTTCTTTAGCTGAAATTCTAATGAAACGCTCAAAGAGAAAGATGATTTTAGCTGCAAGAAATATTTTGCAACTTGAAGGTAGCTTGTGAATTGCTCTCTTAAGACAGTAGTATGAAATCCTTCTCCTTTTTCAATACCATAAAGAATTATGACAGCGTTTTTCGCAAGTGTACGAAATCGCAACAAGTAGTATAGAGTAAGAAAGTATCGTATCCACAGGGATTGTTTATCAATTACCAAAATTATGTTAACCTATTATTATTTAGACGACGATAAAGGAGATTCGCTG
>CANUEP010038973.1:0-45303 GCA_947857235.1 Jatropha podagrica | reverse complement strand
GAACAATTTTCGGCTTAAGTCCAATTAATCAATAATTGTGGCTAAAAAGCCTTAATCAATCACGTTTTGGCAACAAATTGCCTACAATTAAATCAACCACATTTTGGCAAACAAATTGCCTATAAATTAGATTAACCACTTCTTTTTTAGCGACAAATCGCTTAAATTAAAGTTTTGGCTAAAAGTCTTAAAATCAATCATTTTGGCGACAATCGCCTAAAAGCAATCATTTTGGCAATCAAATTGCCTAAATCACTCCTTTTGGCAAAAAGCCTTAAATTCAATCCTTTTGGCGACAATCGCCTAAAATCAATCATTTTGGCAATCAAATTGCCTAAATCACTCCTTTTGGCTAAAAGCCTTAAAATCAATCCTTTTGGCGACAATCGCCTAAAATCAATCATTTTTGGTAATCAAATTGCCCAAATCTTTTGGTTAAAAGCCTTCAAATACCAGCTTTTGGCACAAATGCCTCAATCATTTTGGGCGACGAACCGCCTGAACAATTTAGGCAATAAATTGCCTAAATCGCATCAAACTTTTGGCAAAAATTGCCTAAATCAATCCTTGTGGCTAAAAGCCATTAAAATCAACATTTTGGCATCAAATGCCTAAAACAATCAATTCTTTGGCAAAAAGCCTAAACAAAATGCACAAAACATACACACATGCATGCATAAAGCATCCCCATTCAAAGCTCTCTAAAAGAGGCGTATCGAACTACGTCGACTTTGATCTTCCATTCCAACGGAAGTACGTAGGCACGTTCGGGATTTAACCCCTGGTGGCAAGTTGAAATCATCAAAATCACTTAAAATTGGTCCAGATTACATTAATCACCTTGCAAAGCATTCATTCATGGTTAGTTCATCAGCATGATATAGTCTCGGGATCCATCTCGGGTTCGCAGACTGTGCCTTAACATTGGGATAATTAATCTAGCGATTAGGTTAATTAAAATTGGAGTCACTTAGGGTTTTTTTTCCTAGTTTGCCCTTAAATAATTAAACAAGGTGGCGACTCACACATCACGTGCATTTCTATCCTTTTGACATATGCATTTTCATTGCCATAATATGTGCGTCGGGGTAGGGGTTCACAATAGTGTGACCATTTCCTTTATGGAACTTACAAAAGGCATTTTGATTGAAATTCTTGGGCAAGGGATTAGGAGGTAGTCTTGGTGCTAGCGACTGTAAGAGATATGCGAATTTAACCTTTTCAAACACCTTAGACAATGGAGCACCAAAGGTAGTGAACCTTCTTTGTTGCATATTTGCATTACGCAAATCTAGAGTAGTTGTGGTAACAGTCTTGTTAGAGTTGGTGGACTTTTTAGAAGCATATGATCCTTGGAATCCTTACTGGTTAAAGTTTCCCGAGTGATGCCCATACCTCTTTTCATCCAAAAGTTTATCCTCAATGGCAATCCTTGCCCCATAGATATGGAAAATTTTGGCTAACGACATGTAGTACATCTTTTCTCTGAAACCTAGTAAAGTGCCCCTTATGAAAATCTTAATATGTTCCTTAATGTTAGGTCTACTCCTCCTATGAGTGACTTCGGCTCTGCATCTAGTCATATAACCAAAAATGATTCGTCACTCTTTTGCACAATAATCTCAAGGTCTCTCAAATTGACACTTATTTAGAGATTGTAAGCATACTCTTTTAAGAATACGATAGTAAGCTCGGTCCAATCTTTCCTTACCTTCTTTTTCAAATTGTAGTACCATGTCTATGCTAAATCAATTAATGACATGGGGAACATTCTCAAGATTGCCTTTGAAGGTAAACTAGCTAATTTCAATATTGACTTATGCTGCATGACGTGCACCTTAGGGTCACCCGTGCCATCGTACTTAAACACCTTGGGCATCTTATAAATTAGAGGGATGGTACTCTTCAGTTCAAGCTCTTCATCCATCATCATCTAAATCTGGATATTGGTTCAACCCCTTGAACTTCATAAAGACATTAATTTTCTCAATTTTCTTATCTATCTTCTCCAATTTGTCTAGTTTCTTAGAAGAGATAGCCTTAGACTCGGTTTTCTTTTTTGTCACCTTCTTAGCAAAGAACTCCTCATCTTGTCATGTCTCATTAGCTTGTTCCTTCTTTTTTCACTCAACTTTTTTTCATGGTCTTTGATGTTAATGTACTCTTTCCCCTTATCAGAGTGGAGGAGTTTCTCTAGACTGAAAACAACAATCCTCTTAATCATCTTTTCAAGTTCAGAGGTAGGAATGTTTCTGTCACCTATTCTCACAATATTTAACTCAAAATCTGAAATTATTTTTAAGATTTGCAACTATTTTTTATCTCCTTAAGAGTTGAATGAGGCCTTGGCCTCTCTTTCATTTGTAGTCCTAAGTCGTAGCTTTCCAGTAGCTCATGTAATATGACATTTGACATCTACAACTCCAAAAAAATTCTAAATTATACAGCAAATGTCAAAATTACAAAAATGCTAGAAAGCACTCAAATTAAAGCATTTATTCACAAAACTCACATGAATTATACCTAATTCATAAATAAATACTAATAATTCAAAATTAGGCATAAAGTTTCAACATAATACTAAGCATAATTAGGCTAAAATACATAATATATATTATTGTCATATATATTTGCACTAAACTTTATTTTAATTAAGTGAGTATTAATTAGAATAATTTATTTAGTGACCCTTATTTTTTTTAAAATTGAAGTGCTAGAATCATTTTCTTAATTTTTTTAAAAATAAAAGAAAATAAAATGGTGTTGAATTGAAAGAGAAAGTCATTTCAGGAATGGCCGGACCGGATTAATTGGGTCAGTTGGATCGTGTGATTAGCCGGCAGGACTGCAGCAGAAACAAGAATAATGCAGCATCCTTAGTATATTATTCAAAATCAAGTCAAAGGCCCACTCCAGTCACTTCATCTAAGGGCATATATGTCTTATAAATTCATATTCATATAAATTTAAATACGAAAACTATCCAATTATCTGAACCATCCATTTTCGTCATCCAACGGCACGAAATGGATCTGAACAAAACGGGAGGGAACCCACACTCACCCTCCGATCCGACTCCGCTTCATATATAAGCCCCTCGTTACCACTCTTATCTTACAATTTTTGAATCTATACTTCACTTCAGATCTAAGGTACTCTTCTCTGTTTGGGTCAAAACTTTGGATTTCGTTTCAGATTTGTTCAGTGTATAGTATCTGTTCTGATTTTTGAATTTTACAGGTGAAAAATGAGGGAGATCCTTCACGTTCAAGGAGGACAATGCGGTAATCAGATCGGATCCAAGTTTTGGGAAGTGGTCTGCGACGAGCATGGAATAGACCCAACTGGAAAGTACGTCGGAAGCTCCGATCTGCAGCTAGAGCGTGTCAATGTCTACTTCAATGAAGCCTCTTGTGGTAGATTTGTTCCTCGTGCTGTTCTTATGGATTTGGAGCCTGGAACAATGGACAGTGTACGAACTGGTCCTTATGGGCAAGTGTTTAGACCTGATAATTTCGTTTTTGGACAATCTGGTGCTGGTAATAACTGGGCTAAGGGCCATTACACTGAAGGTGCTGAGCTTATTGATGCGGTTCTTGATGTTGTTCGAAAAGAAGCTGAGAATTGTGACTGTCTTCAAGGTTAGCATTTGTTTGCTTTTCGATGTTGATCTAGATTTTGTATAATTTGAATCTGAATTTTTTATTTTGATTTTGATACCTGTTTAGGTTTCCAAGTATGCCACTCTTTGGGTGGTGGAACTGGCTCTGGAATGGGAACTTTGCTAATTTCAAAGATCCGGGAGGAGTACCCTGATAGGATGATGCTCACTTTCTCTGTATTTCCCTCACCAAAGGTTTCTGATACAGTGGTCGAGCCTTATAATGCTACACTCTCTGTTCATCAGCTTGTAGAGAATGCGGACGAGTGCATGGTTCTTGATAATGAAGCTTTGTATGATATTTGTTTCAGGACTCTTAAACTCACCACTCCAAGTTGTAAGTAAATGTAACTTAAAGTTGGGACATTTGATTGATTTTTGCTAGTTGGTTGTTTCCTTGATTTGCCTAGTTTTTGAACAATTCATTGATTTGGTTTATTGATCTGGTTCTTGTTCAACTGGTTTGCAGTACAGGATGAATATTCATTATATTAGAGGCTTTAAGCTTGTAAATCTGATTGGTTTTGCTAAGAATGATTAATTCCATAAGCCAGTAGCTTGTTCGTGGTTTAGCTAATTGGATAATTGTCTTATTTTTTGAAGTTTGGAACAATTTATTGATTTGGTTTGACGATCTGTTGTAAAAGATGAATTCCCATTTATATTTATGGCTGTTCAAATGATATGATAATGTAGTTCAATTAGAGATAGAGTAAAAGTAGCTGATTTGTTTCTTACCGGGGGGTATTGCAGTTGCAATTATTGCCTTTAATCTTTAGTTGCATCTATAGTAATGTGAAATCCAGCTCGTTTCTGATGAAATGATCTTTTTATTTTACTTATTTAAAATGTTCTTGTGGTAGGTTGTGAATCATATTAATGGGACCCAGCTCACAGTGATTTATGAACTTCTATATTATTATCCCTTTGGGACAACTGTTATTTTCCTTTTCCAATTTTCTTCTATTAATATTGTGTTGGATTCTAAATTTTCTTGATTCACATCAGTAAAATAAATCAGGGTCATTGTCATTGTTTGTTTTAGCATTGTATTTTAGTGATTTGTGGCCACGTGCTATCAGGTTGTAGGCAGTCACGAGTAATGCATAAAATGTTGCTATTGAGTGTAAGGACCACTTGGCTTTTCTAGTTGCAGTCATATAAATCACTTTATATTCCTTGGTTTGTCATGAACATGACATTGATGTATCTAATCTTAACAAACTGATGCAATGTTTTTATGTGACAGGCTGTCGATGCTTACAGTCTACAGGATATTTCAATTTCTTACTTTAGAACGTTGGTGCAGAATGGAAATATTAATTTCCTCTGCCTTGGATATTTAATATTTCTGCTAATATATTATTCATCCTATAGAAACTTAATGCTGTCCATTTTCAAGTTTAGGAGATAGAGTGAGTTAAGGTTTCCTTGGGTTTTGAATTTTTGTGAATTCTTTGTGCAAGTTATAATGGACATCAAACATCATTCTAATTAGTGCAGAGTTAGAATTAAACACGAACACTTGCATTGCAATATTATTATGACTTTTAAGAAAGCTGCTAATTATTTTGTGGAATTATTAGGTGCTTGTCTGATTTCAGGTGCAGTTTTACATTTGATAATTTAGTGTGGTAATTTCTGGTTGGAATATTCTATAAAATGTGAACTCATTTAGTTTAATTTCTGTTGCAGTTGGTGACCTAAACCATTTGATCTCTGCAACTATGAGTGGAGTAACTTGCTGCCTCAGGTTCCCTGGTCAACTCAACTCTGACCTCCGAAAGCTTGCTGTGAATCTCATCCCCTTCCCTCGTCTCCACTTCTTTATGGTTGGTTTTGCTCCTTTGACCTCTCGTGGTTCTCAGCAGTACCGTGCCTTAACAGTCCCAGAATTGACTCAGCAAATGTGGGATGCCAAGAACATGATGTGTGCAGCTGATCCAAGGCATGGTCGATACCTCACTGCCTCTGCCATGTTCCGTGGAAAGATGAGCACCAAGGAAGTGGATGAGCAGATGATCAATGTCCAAAACAAGAACTCATCATACTTTGTTGAGTGGATTCCCAACAATGTGAAATCTAGTGTTTGTGACATTCCACCTAGGGGGCTGTCAATGGCTTCCACCTTCATTGGAAATTCAACCTCCATCCAAGAAATGTTCAGGCGAGTGAGTGAGCAATTCACTGCCATGTTCAGGAGAAAGGCCTTTTTGCACTGGTATACTGGTGAAGGAATGGATGAGATGGAGTTTACAGAAGCTGAAAGCAATATGAATGATCTTGTGTCCGAGTACCAGCAGTACCAGGATGCTACTGCTGATGAGGAGGGTGAATACGAAGACGAGGAGGAAGAGGAGATGGAGCATATGTGAAAGACTCGTCTTGAAGGGGCATGCCTACAATGTAAAAGCTGATTACCTTCGCTATATAATATTAGTTTGTTTGTAGTTGTAAGATGGGAGCATGCAGTTTAACAAGAACGTAAGAAAATTTCGGAGATTTGAATGCGCCCACTTAAGTAATGGTTAGCGACAGGCCATAGTTGAATAGATGCTTGGAAGCTATGTGATTTATGATTATTTGCTCGTTTTGTATGTGTTTTCTTGTATTATGAAGTAAAAATCATCATTTCAGTATTTTATTTTGAATTATTTCTGTTTTAATTATTTAATAAATCCTTATTTTTTGCATTTTTAATTTTTTTTCCCATATTAAGACATTAAGTTTATAATTTTGCTTCAATTCCTTTGTTTTTGTTTATCTAATAAGAGTCACTGATACATGGCTCGAATTGCACATGTATGGGGCTTCGCATCAGCCACAGCCAATGAGTCAAGCCACTAAAGCTGTAAATGGGCAAAACTCGGCTCGATAAGCTCTAATTGCTCGTTTCTAATTGCACGTGTATTCGGCTTCTCATCAGCCATAACCGATAAGTGGATGCTTGTTTGAGAAACAAGTTTATTGGAAGACCTAAATATGAGATCTTCAGGTGATGCATAACATATACCAGGGAATGAGTCTCTTCATGTTAATTGTGTAAGTATCCTCAGACTTGAGATCAAAGCTACCTTTAAGTATAAATTTCTATACTTTGACGCGAGTGCTTATACTCCGTCATGGTGTGTACATAGCTTAGAGATCGGGTATAGTATGATTTGCTTGAAAATAATTGAGTGATAAATATAGGATTCACCAGCTCAATCCATAATAGGTGTTTATTGTGTGTGTTTTTTTTTAAAAGAATTTCTTTATTTAGGATTCATTGGCTAGAGTAAGATGCCTCTATAAATGTGATTCATGTAGGTATATTAGAATAAAGATTTGGCACAAAGTCTATATTCAATTGTGATTGAGATAAAGCGGTGAAAGGAATTTATTGCATGGAGACTGTATATGGGAGGGTTATGGTCAAACCACTTTCACCTTCTGACTCTTGGGTAGTCATGATGCATGGTTAGATGCCTCTCTTGACTTGTACTTAAGTGAATACATATGCATTGGGATTTGATAATAATTTAAAGAGTTTAAATTATAAAAATTCTACTGCCTTAGTGTTTCAGAAGCCCAATAGGTCACAAGCGTATAAGATAGAGAATCAAAGATAAAATGACAATAATCTAATTGGCATGAGATGTCAATGGAGCTAAAAGAAAGAGAAGAAAAATAATATTGGACCATTAAATTAAATTAAAGCAAAAATAAAAAGAGGCTTTATTAAGACCTTTATTTGTTTAACTTTATTTTGGGCCTATG
The DNA here is from genome assembly GCA_947857235.1 of Jatropha podagrica. Lineage (NCBI taxonomy): Eukaryota > Viridiplantae > Streptophyta > Magnoliopsida > Malpighiales > Euphorbiaceae > Jatropha > Jatropha podagrica. The sequence continues at coordinate 37,883 of CANUEP010038973.1, read as the reverse complement.
ATTGGATTTGATCCAATTAATGCATATATATATATATATATATATATTAAAAATCCAAGTGTTTTAATATATCCACTAGGGCTAATGTTGAAGGGATATATATATTGCTTTTGTAGTTATGTGAAAAAAAAAACTGAGGTGGTGTTGATATACAAAAGGAATATTTGCTCTCCTATTATTTTCCTCTCAATGCTGTAATTTCCTATCTAGCTCACTAGGGAATTTCGGCCATTTTGTCCTCTCCTTTGTGAATTCTTCTTCTCTCATCCTAGTATGGATTACTGTGGTTTGCTACAATCCCTGTAAGGAAGTTAAAAACAAAATTAGCTTGGATATCACTTGAAAAGGTATGAAATTCCGTAATTTTCATTGTGCATCTGATGATTGAGGCATTGAAAACGGACAATGGTATCAGAGCTAGGTTTTCATCAATAGAATTGATTTTGTAATAATTCTTGAATTCGATTTTCCTTGAAATTGTTAATTTGATTTGGTGCATGTGTTATAATCATTTTGATTATTTCATGGGATGAATAATCAGACCTGAACCTTGATTAAATATTATATATTCTAAGTTTAAGATAATTTTGTGTTGTCGTTTTGACCTAACGGAAACGCAAGTTTAATTGAAGGTCAAATTTACTATTTTAATTGTATTGGGCTGTTATTGTTTTGGTTTGATGTTCTACAATTTTAAACCTGAATATATGATGTCAGTGGAGTTATTTTAATATTTTCAAGTGACAAAACTTATTGGGCATGAATGAGATTCATGCTTTTGCATAAAACGTGTAAAGTGCAAACATGTTCTTTATTGGTTAGTGTTTGTTGGCAAAACTTACTTTGTTTTGAGTTGGCTAGTCTAATGAGCTAATTTGAGTTGATAACACCAATCAATAAATGTTCAAAAAGGTGTTCATGGTTGCTGAATTTGATCCAAAGTCATTTGGATTAATTCTGAAGCAAAACTATTGCAAATTGAGTTTTTAGCATATATTTAAAAACATGATTTTGTAAGTTGTCACTTGAAAAATATTTAATTAATAAAATCTCTTATGTGATAAGAGTATTATTTATGAAATTATTATTTTTTTATATTCAATATAAGTAGATAATTAATTTCACAATTTAATTATTAATTATATTGATAATTAAAAACAAGAGAACTTAAACTTTGCAAATATAAAAATTTCTTTGATTTTTAATGATATTGAAAATTTTTCTTTATATATATATATATATATATATATTGATATGAGAAAGATTTTTATATATGATTTTTAATTTCATTAATGAGATTAATTAAGTTTGTTTCCAATATTTCAAGGTCAAACATATGCATGAATAAAAAAGGTTCAAGAGTTAAATCTTATTTTCACTGTCAAACCAAATTTAAAAATTATTACTTTTCTTTATCCATTAGAAATTGCACGTAAGAGTGGATGTGTTGGCATAATGATTTAGTTATGGACTATATGACCAATGTGATTGATCATGCATGGTTTATTTTGGTAAATAGGACTTGCGTGTCTTGCCTTTCTCTACTTCTCTGTTGTATTTCTTTTCCTCGAATGTAGCTTGAGGTTTTCTATAAAGAAATTATGTGATTAGATTACATAGGATTTAATTAAGAAAAGAAGCTTAAGGAGAAGAGGAGGAGAACACATCAAGCGAAGGACCAAAGAAGAAAGATGTAATAAATAGAGATTTATTATTGTTATCATTATTTTCTTTTTGGTCTGTAAGATCATGCATTATACCTAGGTATGCTCAAATTGATTTCTTTTATGGCTCGAGGAAGTCAATACAGAAAAGTCCATAACTAGATCATATTTATTTATTTACATGTTAATGTGATTAATATGATTTGCATGCCAAAGCATGCCAACCATGTATGATGAGACTTAAAAGGAAGAAATCCCTCAATTATTAAGACAAAATGCCTTCTACTAATATAGTAAGAACAAGAGTTCTCTTTATAATTAGGTTGTTGAGCATACTCAAGCCTATTCTACATAGAATATGTTCAAACTATATGAGTAGACTCATCTTAACTAGCTATTTAGTTTGTTGACAATACTCAAGGCTATTGAAATAGAGGCAAGATTGGCAAATGTATATGAGATATGCATGGATCAAGAGTTGATAACCCAATGATTCAGTAGTTGCATAATATGCAATTGGTATGCAATACCTACTATCTGAGTTAGAGTTGGCTTGTTGAGCATACTCAAGGCTTAACTGTAACAAAAATGGATATTAACCCACTAAAAGAGTTTCTTTTTATGGGCTCTCTTAGATCAACAATAAGGGCTGCTGGTTCGCAATAAGATAGTGGGAGTTAATATACATTTAATTAAAGACCTTATTAATGCATTAATTAACATGTTCATATTTTAACATGTTTTTTCAATTTGACATCTAGATCATTACCACATGAGCACTTCAAATTTGAATTTAAGAAGCATTTTTGACACAAACAAATTGACTGGCTCCAATTTTATAGATTGGCACTGAAACTTGAGAATAGTTCTTAGGTCTGAAAAGGCGGTCTATGTATTGGATAAGACCGTCCCACCTATTCCAAAAGATGATGCCACTACTGAAGAATAAGCAGCTTATCTAAAGCATTATGAGGATAATGAGTTGGCAACATGCATGATGCTTGCCTTTATGTCTTCAGAGCTTCAAAAGCAGCATGAGCATATGGATGCTCATATAATCATTTTCCATCTGAAGGAGTTGTTCGGAGAATAGAGCTGTATGGAATGATATGAGATATCGAAATCATTATTCCATTGTAGGACGGTGGAAGGGACTTCAGCTGTTGCATATGGGCTAAAGATGAGTGGGTATATTGAAAGGCTTGCCTCTTTGGGTTTTGTGATGGATCATGAGTTAAGTGTGGACTTAATTTTACAATCTTTACCTAATTCTTATTCACAATTTGTGCTTAATTATCAAATGAATAAGATTGAAACCACTTTGCCTGAATTGGTGAACATGCTCAAAGCTGTTAAAGATTTTGTAAAAAAGAATCAGAGAGTAGTTATGGTTGTTGACTCTTCTACTTCCACAAAGATGAAGAAAGGGAAGAATAAGAAGAAGAAAACAACTAAGGCCCAATGTGGAATCAATAAAAGGAATGGCAAACAACCTATTGTTGCTAAAGAGACTAACTCCAAAAGGACTTGCTTCCATGGTGGTAAGACTGGACATTGGAAGAGAAATTCTAGGACCTTTCTTGAGTCTCTTAAGAAGGAGAAGCCTACTAATTCTTTGACTTCAGGTACTTATGTTATTGAGATAAATACAAATTCTACTTCTAACAACCAATTATAGGTATTGGATACCGGTTGTGGTTTACACTTATGTTTTGATTTGCAGGGACTAAGGAACAATGGAAAGGTAAGCAAAGGAGAAATGGACCTATGTGTAGCAAATGGAGCAAGAGTTGCTGCATTTGCTATAGGAACATATTATTTAAATTTATCTTTTAGATTAGTATTGGAACTTAATAATTGTTATTATGTTTACTCTTTGTTAAAGAATATTATTTCAATGTCTTGTCTTATTGAACGAGGTTTTGAAGATTCCATTAATAAGAACAATGGCTGTTCCTTGTTTTTGAATAATATATTTTATTGTTATGGATCAAGTGTTAATGGAATTTATATTCATAATGATGATAAAGAAATTTATAATATAAATACCAAGAGACCTAAGAAAGATAGCTTAAAGCCATCTTATTTATGGCACTCTCGACTTGGTCATATAAATGAGAACCGCATGAGTAAGTTACGTAAGTTTGGTGACTTAGGTTCATTTAACTATTAATCTTTTGAAACATGTAAATCTTGTTTATCTAGAAAGATGAAAAAAATGCCCTTTAGTGGTAAAGGTGCATGTGCTAGTACTAGTGGTAAAGGTGCATGTGCTAGTACTGTATCGAAACTAATACACTCAGATGTATGTAGTCTAATGACAACACATGTGAGAGGTGGTTTTCTGTACTTCATTACTGATAGACTAAGAATTTGTTTGGTACATTTGAACCAGTAGTCTTGATTAAGTCAGAGGGTTGAGCTACGAATCACGCCTGGAATCCGAATAGGGAAATATTTGAACAAGGATTCCAAACGAAAGTTAAATCTTGTAACGTCTAAATAAATGCTTCGTCAAAAGGGGCCATTAAAAGTCATTTAAGAGTATGAGATATTTTCAGTATTTATGATTAGATTTTGTTTCCAACAGTTATAAATGAAATTGTGTTATAAAAAGAGAATGTAATAGGAAACAAGACACAATATATTCATTATTCAAAGCATTATTCAAAAACATATTCATCAATTACCTTTATTGATGACTATTCTTGATTTGGGTATTTGTACTTAATGAAGTACAAGTTTGAAGCCTTTGCAAAGCTTAAAGAATTTAGAAATGAAGTTGAGAAACAACTCGGCAAGAGTATTAAGGCACTCCGATCAGGTCGAGATGGTGAATACATAAGCCAAGAATTTCAAAGCTATCTAAGAGATAATGGGATATTATCTCAATGGACTCTGCCATATACAGCACAACATAATGGTGTATCTGAAAGAAGAAATTGAACATTATTTGGACACGGTTTGATCAATGATGAGTCTTGTAGACTTGACTAAGTCTTTTTGGGGTTATGCATTGGAAACTGTTGTATATGCATTAAATAGAGTTCCATCTAAATCAGTTGATGCTACACCATATGAGATATGGTATGATAAAAAAGCCATTTCTCTCTCACATGAAAGAATGCAGTTGCCTTGCTTATGTGAAAAGAACAATGTCAGGCATGCTAGATGCTAAGTCTGATAAGTGCTTATTTGTGGGGTATCCAAAGGAATCTCTAGAATACTATTTTTACAACCCTTTGAAACAAAAGGTGTTTGTTTCAAAGCAAGCTGCCTTCTTAGAGAAACAGTTTCTTTCAAAAGAAGATAACGGGAGTAGAATTGAACTTAATGAAGTTCAAGATCCACAAATAGAAGTAGATCAATTGATTGATATTGAGCCTCTTAATTATCCTAATGAGGAAATGGAAGGGCTTATTAGGACACCCGCTCCTAGATGATCTACTAGAAAGCATAATGCTCCAATGAGATATGGATTCCTTATACATGAAAATAAAGAGGTATTGGTAGTACAGGATAATGAGCTTACAAGCTATAAGGAAGTACTGAAAAGTTCAGAATCAGAATTGTGGCTTAAGGCTATAAAGTCCGAAATAGATTTTATGTATGACAAAAAAGTTTGATCTTTGGTTGATCCACTTGAAGGGATAAAACCCATTGGTTGTAAATGGATCTTTAAGAAAAAGACCGACATGGAAGGTAATGTGATTACCTATAAGGCACGACTTGTTGTAAAAAGTTATCATCAAAGACAAGGAATTGACTTTAATGAAACATTTTCACCTATGGTCATGCTTAAATCCATTAGGATACTGCTTGTTATTGCTACTCATTATTATTATGAGATCTAAAAACTGGATGTGAAGATGGCAGTCCTTAATGGAAATCTAATTAAGGAAGTGTATATGACACAACCTGATGGATTCATATCTGAATATAGCAACAAAGCTTACAAGCTTCGAAAATCCATTTATGGATTGAAGCAAGCATCTAGGAGTTGGAACAGTCGCTTTGATGAGACAATCAAAGACTTTGGTTTCTCATAGAATGTAGATGAACCATGTATGTACAAAAAGTTAAGTGGGAGTGCAATTATTTTCTTAACTTGTATGTTAATGACATATTACTCATAGGAAATGATGTCTTAGTCCTTAAATCGGTCAAGATTTGGCTTACTAAATAATTCTCCATGAAAGATCTTGCTGAAGCAACTTATATTCTGGGAATTAGGATCTATAGAGATAGATCCAGAAGGTTGTTAGGTCTTTCACAATCTACATACATAGAAAATATGATAAAAAGGTTTAGTATGGATCTTTCTAAAAAAGGTTTTATTCCTATGGTACATGGGAAGCACCTTTGTTAAATATGTGTCCTACGATAGAAGAAGAAAGAGAACACATGAGTCAGATCCCATATGCATCTGCTATAGGATCCATTGTGTATGCTATATTATGTACTCGACCAGATGTATATATGCTTTGAGTGTCACGAGCAAATTCCAATCCAATGATGGAGAAGAACATTGGGTCGTAGTAAAGAACATTCTTAAGTACTTAAGAAGGACTAAAGAAATGTTCTTAGTTTATGGAGAAGGAGACTTACAGGTAATTGGGTGAAGTGATGCCGACTTCCAGTTTGATAAAGATGATAATAGGTCTCAATCAGGATACATGTTCATATTTGGTGGAGGTGCAGTTAGTTGAAAAAGTTCTAAGTAAGAGACAACTGTAGACTCAACAACTGAAGCTAAGTATATTACAGCTTCTGAAGCAGCTAAGGAAGCAATTTGGATAAAAAATTTTATTGGTACCTAGAATTGTTGATCAAATACCCCTATATTGTGACAACAATGGAGCTATTGCACAAGCAAAGGAACCATGGTCTCATAAAAAATCTAAGCATGTTCTTAGGCGCTACCACCTTATTCGAGAAATTATTGGTAGAAATGATGTTAAGATTGAAAGAGTCCCCACTCATCAGAACGTTGTTGATCCACTCACAAAGGAACTTTCCCAAAGCAAGTTTGATCACCATGTACATACTATGGGTATTAAGTACAAGAGTGATTGGCTCTAGTGCAAGTGGGAGATTGTCAGTAGTATGCCCTAGAGCTTATTTATAATAGGATATTTTATGAACTCTATATTTCATTATTTATGGCATTCTTTATTAATTAGAGCTCTTGTTAATTCATTTGCTTGATTTCTATCTTAAACTTTGTAATAAAGTCCTTGGTATAAAACATAGTGTAAAGGAAATCATGAAGAGTTCATGATGCGATTCCTATTGCATGTAAATGTGTTCCTACCTAAATGATCCCTAGTCATAGTAAACAAGATAGGACATTGCTGACACAAATAGACTAGCACATGTTATGTTCTTTGGTTAGATTAAGCAATTCCCGCAAATTGTAAGCATTGTGATTCTTAGGGTTAACATGTGGAAGCTTATTTAAGAAACAAGATCATTGGAGACCTAAATATGAGATCTTCATGTGATACATAACATATATCAGTGAATGAGTCTCTTCATATTAGTTGTGCAAGTATCCTAGACTTGAGATCATCAAAGCTATCTTAAGTATAAAGTTCTATACTTTAACTAGATTGCTTATACTCCGCCATGGTGTGTACATAGCTTAAAGATTGGGTATAGTATGAAGTGCTTGAAGATAATTAAGTGACCAATATAGGATTCACTAGCCTAATCCATAATCGGTGTTTGTTGTGTCTTTTCTTAAAGAATTTCTTTATCCAGGAATCTCTGGCCAGAGTAAGATGCCTCTATGAATGTGATTCATGTAGGTACATTAGAATAAAGATTTGATACAAAGTCTATATCCAATTGTGATTGAGATAAAGGTGTGAAAGGAGTTTATTGCATGGAAACTGTATATGGGAGGGTTATGGTCAAACCACTTTCACCTTATGACTCTTGGGTAGTCATGCTGCATGGCTAGATGCCTCTCTTGACTGGTACATAAGTGAATACATATTCATTGAGAATTGATAATAATTTAAGGAGTTTAAATTATAAAAATTCTACTGCCATAGTGTTTCAGAAGCCCAATAGGTCACACACATGTAGGATAGAGAATCAAAGGTAAAATGATAATAATCTAATTGGCATGAGATGTCAATGGGCCTAAAAGAAAGAGGAAAAAAAAAATAATATTAGACCATTAAATTAAGTTAAAGAAAAAATAAGAAAAAGGCTTTTGTTAAGTCCTTTGTTTGCTTAACTTTATATTGGATTTAATTCAATTAATACACACACACACACACACACACACATTGCTTTTGTAGCTACGTAAAAAAAAAAATGACGTGGTGTTGATATACAAATGAATATTTGCTCTCTTATTATTTTCCTCTCAACACCGTAATTCCCAATTTGGCTCACTAGGAAATTTCGGCCATTTTGTCCTCTCCTTTGTAAGTTCTTCTTCTCTCATCCTAGTGTGGATTACTGTTGGAGATGATCCAATTGGACTACTATGGTTCGCTACAATCTAGTAAAGAAGGTAAAAATAAAACTAGCTTGGATATCACTTAAAAGGTATAAAATTCTGCAATTTTCTTGCAAATTAACTTTATTGATTAAATCTTTCTATTATTTGGGTTCAAGGCCATTTAATTTTCACTGCGCATATGATGATTGAGACCTTAAAAATCAATAGGCCTCACTCTTGCTTCACCTCTCGAGTTAGTGCAGGCTGAGAGCCATTCACGCTTCTTTCGGACTCTCTAAGTGGAGAATAAGGAGTTAGTGGTGATTCAGAACCCATGCCAAATGGAAAATCTTCAGAGAAAACACTAGAGAAGGGAGAGAAGAGAGCAGGTAAGGAGGTGTGATAAATGAGGTCATCCCCCTGCCCTATTTATAGAAAATAGGGAGGACAAGCCTTGCCCCTACCTGAAAGAATAGACTTTTCAGGACTCATCCAAACTCTAATCAACAAAATTGTTACAGTCAAAATGTCCATAATAGAATTTTGAATTCAGCCTTACATTCTGATCTGATAAAAAACTACAAACAAGCCCTAGAAAACCAGACATACTGGACCGGCTCTAGAAAAATTCCCTCAGAATTAGATAAAACTCACATAGAATATTCCAGACATTGCCATAGACCTTAGGGTATGGTTTTTAGAGCGCATTTATATTTACAAGTGCTGAAATATGGGTTTAACAGACTGGGCCTTGATCAGCTCCAATCTCATGAAGGGGGCAAATTGTTGACCATGATTTCAGCACTAGGCTCTACGAAATTCTACCACGGTTCCAACAGCATGAGAATTAGCTTGATCGGACATCGTTTAGGCCTTGAACAAACTCTTAGAAGTCCGAAAGCCCAGAAACCAAAGGGGAGCGGATCCTGTGACTAGCCAGAATCGGCATGGGTCGGCTTAGCGGCAGCACCGACCAGGCTGCCATCGGGACCCTTTGTCGGTGCTGGAAAATAGATCTCCCGCGTTGATTATAGGGTGACCGGCACCGACCTTGCCAGCTCTGCCACCCCCTTTGCCTATGAAAGGCACACTCGTCCCTTCATTTCTACACCTCTTGTTGCTTGATCTAGTGCTTCTCAAGCATCAATGAGTTTCATTCTCACTTTTATGATTCTTCGACCATAAAGTCCAACTTCGCTCATCTCTCATAATTGAGTTTAAAGCCCGACTTGGCTCTCAAAAGTCAATCCTTTTGACTTTCAATCACGCTTAGACCTTCCTTAGGCCAAAGCTACTATTTAGGTGATTCATTAGTAATCAAATCTAGCAATTGATTAATAATTTATCATTTAACAATATTATATAAAACTATAATACAGGTCCTCATACCTTACCTTAGCTTATATTTGGAGGAAGACTCAACCTCTTTGGTCGACAAAAATCACCGTGGAGCTCCGATCTGGCCATGTCACAAGCACAAGGGTAAAATCACTCAAACTCAAACTTTGTCAATTAAGCCTAGTTCGTCTGTCACCTTATCAATTGTCCAAGCCTGGTTCGTCTGGAAAAACCTTAGAACTAGTTTTCAAAACTAAGCTCAAAATTAGATGTGCCAGCCAATAAGCCTACTCTAAGAGTGGCACTTTCAAAAACCTACCATCTTGATCGATGGTAGAACTTCATAAGCCCTGATCCTCATACAAATGAGGTATGAAGGCATACCTATGGAATTCAGCCAAGGTAGCAGGCCATCGACTGAACTGACCGCTCAGGACTTATGGGAATGTATTGCACGACCTAGAATCCTCAATAACGAGGTTAGAGTCGGGCCCTCCTCTAAAATACATAACCTTTATTTCATCTGCTTACTTTTAATGCACTATATTTCTGATATTTCCATGCATTATAAGTATGCCCATGCATCGATAAACTGACATTCATGAAAAACAATGCTTTTCGAGTTTCAATTAAATCCAAAATTTTGATCCACATGCAATGAAGCCGAAAACCTAGTCCCTGAATCCAACGATTCGAGGCTAGTTCGTTTTATCCTTTGTGGCACACTAAAAGGAGTCAATCACGGGGTTTAATGAAAATAAAGTAAGGTGGTGACTCTTACACACCACACACAGTCAAAGCGCTCTAAAGAGACAACCAGACATCACTTAAGCAATAAATAGAACCATAATAATAATAAAATTGATAATCAGATCAATTAATCAGCAGACAAAGCCACATATAAGGCTAAACTAGAATAAATCAAGAAGGGGCCAGAGTAGGGTTTCGTCTAGTCTTAGTATTTTCAGTTTTTCCGTGATGAACTGACCAATGGGACTGTTCGGTCAGACTTTGTCCTTCATGTCTTTCCCACGACGCCCGTGAGGGGGCTCACTCTAGTTCCTTCCTCTAGTTTCACCTTAATAAAATATATTTGTAACATTCATTTAATAAATATGAGAGACGATGGTCCAAATCCCATGATGGTTTACGGGTCCAACCTATATGTCCTAGGGTTAGAAAAGATCTTACCATGAATTGTGTGTGGGAGGTATAAGGGTGGAGATCATACATTTCCTAACTCCCTTCCCCTTTATTTGTATGTAATTCCTATAATTGTGTTGTGCACCATTCTTGCGTCATTTAACTTTTTTTTTAGCCATTTAGGTATATTTTATCGTGGCTCGATCCCAATGATCAAAATGCCAAAGGGCAAAAGCCTTAAGAGAGGTGTTAAAAGAAAAATGAGTTATAAAAACTCTTTCCAATAGCAACTATAAAGTCAAGGCCTAAATGCCTAGAAAGGAAGTTTCTCCAATTCAAACTCCTATGAAGGAAGACCAATTAGAAGAGGCTCATTAACTCTTGCTTACAATAAAGCAAGCCAAACCTAAAGCCATGACCCATTTTGTAACAGTCCATTTTTTCAGTGTTATTTCGCAATGTCGATAATAGTGATTTACCGGTTTGTGAATAGTACCATCGGTCTGAGACTTGTTATTATTTCGGTCCAAAAAATTACTATATATGTCTAATATTTTATTTAATATTTTTGGAGCATGTTTGTATGATTTAGGTGGGTAGAAAGTACTTCATGAATATTTTTTGGGAATTAAGGTATATAATGAAGAGTGTATTCTAGTGTAGTATGTTAAGGAATAATTGAGGAATTATTTTTGTGGAGTTAATTTAATTAATTGGTGGAGTTAAATAATAATTAGAGGAGAATTATTTGATGAATAATTAGAGCCATTGGATGAGAATACTAGGGACTTGATCATAGCCACTCATTTGGCATAATACTAATAAGTCAAATTTGACTTTTCCACTTAAAAGTTACCACTCATCAAGCAACACAATTCACTCTCTTCTCTACTCCTCCAATGCCAACTTCTTCTTCATCTTCTTCTCCATTTCTTTAAAATTCTCTACCTCTAAACTACCTTAAATTTGATGAATTAAACCAAAGCTTGGTGGTTTAGCTTGAAGAACTAAGTAAGAGAAGTAGTTTTTGGAATCTATAAGCTTAAGAATTAGAGTTTTTACCAAAAGTAAGTTGTGATTTTTGAGTTTTATGAATTGATAAGTAGAATTTAAGGCTTAGACTTGTAATTGATGCATTAAGTCATGCTCCATCTATTTCTTTTGTTAATCTTTGATTTTAATGGGTATTTTTCCTACTTTGAAGAAGTTGGAGAACCCTCTACTAAAGGGAAGGAGAAGCCAAGGATTGAGGCTCTCCAAGCTTCTTAAAGCTTATTCTAAAGGTTAGTGCAATAACATCTCACTTCCCCTTTCATTTTCTACAAGTTTTAAATCTTTAGGTTTTGGTTGAATTTTGAGTTCTTAATGATTTTGTTGGGGAATTGCTTAATTGATTATTTTTACATGATTTTCCATGTATTCTAAGCTTGATAAAATGCTTGAGTGGGGAAAAGAATAAATCCTCTTCATTTCCCATGGTTGGCCGAACCTCCCTAAGAGGAAGGCCTTTGGTTTTGCTGCTTGCTTTTGATTTCTTTGATGGTAAATGTGTCTTTGAAAGGTGTTCCTTTAAGTGAATGTGATTATTTTAAAAATGAAACACTTTCCCTTTCTTTTTCAAGGTTGGCTGAACCTATGGTGGGTGAAGGGCACCTTGTTCTTTTGGTTTCTATGCTTGATTTCAACTTAAATGAGTTTGTTAATAAGTAATTTAATGATGGTTAAAACCTCTTTCTTGAATGCTAATGTTTGAGAGTTTTTGTAAGACTTAAAGAAAACTTTGAATGTGTGAAAATGAGTTTATAAGGCTAAATATGTTTAAGTAAAGGTTTAATGTCTTAATTAAGTATTTTGACTTGAAATGTGGGGGTTTGAGGAAGGGTGGTAAGTCATGTTTTTATTTCTCTAAATGTTAACTAAGGTATTTAAGCTATGTATGTGGAGGTATTATGAAAGTAAGGCTTTTGTTTGAAACATGAATTGATTTTGTTGAATTTGACAAGTTGTAAGTTTAGAAAATTTTGAAATAATAAGTACTAAGTAAGAAGTATTTTGTTAAGGGATTATGTATAAGAAACAAGACTATATGTAAAGGAAATGATTTGTTTTGGCTCAAGTATGGAGGGTTAAAATGTACTAAGATGAAGTTATTACGGTTATTGAGCATGCTCAGCTTTGATGTCATTCTGTTATGTGATGAGCTATGATCATATGTTAGGCTTTGGATGCCATTCTGAGTAAGCGAACACACTTATATTCTGGTGGCGCTTTCACGGGCCACATTCTTATGGTGCTTCCACAGACCACACTCTGTTTAAACATTTATGTAACTGAATATGGTTATATTTCTTTCAGAAAACATATGAGTCTTAATTAAGAATAGTTCTATTCTGTTATGAAATAAAAGGAAATGTATTTGTAATTACTAAAATTTTCTTATATTTGTCAAATCTTGAATTTATTTTTAAGAACGAATTTCTTTGTGATTTTTGAAATATTATAATTTAATTAGTACATTTTCGATACTTATTATATATTTGGTTTGAGATTTGTGCTTTGGTAATTCTTTGTTATTTTACCGATAATTATTTAGCATCACTAAGTCTTCCACTCAACGAGTTGATTTTCATCACACGTACGCTGTGAGCAGTGGGCGCTACTTGAAGATCAGAGGCATAGCATCAGAGAAGAAGCTTATTTTTAGGTAGGACATGTATTGAGATGTAAATTATGGCATGTATAGAAATATTGTAAAAAGATTGAGGCTGTAAATATTGAGTTGTAAATTAATGAGATTTGAGATAAATAATAATGTTTTATCTATATGTACATTCTAAGTGAATGATCATTAACAATTATTTCTTTAAATTGATGATATTATGTCAAGATAAAATCTAAGATGATTGATGTGATTATATAAAAGTGTTGGGTGATCTATTGTATTGATTTGGAGTTTTAGGGTTTGGAGGAGTAAATATTAGAAGTGTATTTGTTTTCTTTGTGTGGCAAGTTGATTTTTAGGGGATACTCTTGCGAATTTTTCGTAGGAATTTCCCTAAAACCTTTATGTTTTTTGTAAATTTTAATTACTTGCCTCCTTATGAAAACTTAGCCATTTCTAATATATGATTTAGATTATTAAGTAAGTTAAAATGGTGCTCCGGCACCGAATGTGGCATTCATCGTCTGGTCCTCCGGGATTGGGTGATGGGTGTTATATTTAGTGGTATCAGAGCATAGGTTTAGCCAATTCTAGGATATACGATTTGGTGTGAGAATTTATCTCATTTGGAGTAATTACATAAGTGATTTAAGTTAAATACATGTCATATTAGCCTATTTTAGGAACTTCTCTCTGATGCGAACCTGTTGGTGTTTGTAGGTATTCAGTTATGTCTCAGCATCTATCTGATGAGGAGGTGAACAGTTTTGCCCCTCTAGAGGGTGCTTTGCTTGAGGGTGGTATGCCAGCTGGTGGTGGTGCTGGTGGTGTTTTGGGTTCTGATACAGAGCGCGCCTTGGCAGCAGGGCAGGCTGTTGCGGGTCCTGCAGGGCCTAATTAGTGTGATTTCATTTAACAGTTGGTAGCTGCTTTGAGGCAGGTTGCGGGAGTTGTTCCCTAGGCTCTCGTCGCACCAGCCCCTGTCTTAGTCCGTCCCCCTATTGAGAGACTAAGGAAGTATGGTGCGGTTGATTTTATGGGTCAGAAGGATGATGTGCCTTTCGCAGTAGAGTTTTGGCTCTGAGCTACGAAAAGGGTTTCGGAGCAGATGCAGTGTACTCCATGGGATAGATTGATTTATGCTACTTCCTCGCTGAAGGAAGAGGCTTATTTATGGTGGGAGTCAGTGGTTAAGACGGTTAGAGCTGAGGATGTGACATGGGATTTCTTTTTATCTAAGTTCTGGGAGAAGAATGTAGGGGAGCTTTATATAGATCAGTGGATAGCAGAGTTCCTCGAGCTTAAGCAGGGACGGATGACCATTTTTGACTATGAGCGGGAGTTCCTACGGTTGAGTAGGTATGCTTCTAAGTTGATTTGTTCTGAGGCAGATAGGTGTAAACGGTTCAAGAAGGGATTATTAGATGAGTATAGGATGCATTTGACATCCTAGCCTCACACCACTCTAGCTTGTTTGGTGAAGGTTACTTTAGAGCTTGAAGTGATCTAGATGGAGAGTCAGGCTAGAGGTCAGAGGACCCAGTAGGGTAGCTAATATAAGAGGTTTTAGAGTGCTACATCTGAACAGACTTCTAGGGTCCAGTTTAGTAGCAAGAGGTTTAGAGGTGGACCACAAATGGGATTCAGACCCGGCCAGAGATTTGGCCATGGTACATATATGAAATCAACTCCTCAGACTACATCTGTTGCTAGTGGTGGAGGTGTTGCACGGTTAGGATATCCAGTTTGTACTTAGTGTGGTGGGAGACATTTTGGAGTGTGTAGGAGAGCCGCGGGCGTTTGTGTCAGATGTGGGTCCATTGAGCATATGATTAGGGATTGCCCATTGGTAGTGATTGGTTCGGTTCACCAGGTTGGGAAGCCATCTCCTTATGTTCCGAGAGAAGAGATAGAGGTCGTGGTGATGCACATGGTACTGGGAGTCAGAGGCCAATTTCTGAGATAGTAGATGGACCAGAGTTTAGAGCATCGGCAAGGGCTTATGCCATCAGGACCAAGGAGGAGTAGGATGCTCCAGACGTTATTATAGGTACTTTCTCCATCTTTGATACTTTTGTACTTGCTTTGATTGATCCAGGCTCCACGCATTCATATATATGCATACATATGGGTGGACTAGGTAGTATGCATGCTGATATATTAGAGCACAGCATTGAGGTCACTAGTCCTTTGGGCTAGAGTGTCATAGTTGACCGAGTGTTTAGAGATTGCCCTTTAGTCATCCATGTGCATGTATTCCCAAGAGATTTGATAGAGTTGCCTTTTCGGGAATACGATGTGATTTTTGGTATGGATTGATTGTCACAGCATGGGGTTATTATTGATTGTAGACGTAAGAGGATTACACTTTAGACGCCATTTGGAGAGAAGATTGTAGTTGTGGGGGAGAGGATGGATTAACTCTCTAATATTGTTTCAGCTAGTACTACTAAGAAGATGACACAGTATGGATGTGAGGCATTCTTAACCTGTGTACTTGAGCTTGAGCAGAGATCTCCTAGTGTCCATGAGATTCTGATGGTATGTGACTTCCTGGATGTGTTTCCCAAGGAATTGCCTAGTTTACCTCCTGCAAGAGAGGTTGAGTTTAGTATTGAGGTTATATCGGATACTGCACCGATATCTATTACTCCATATCAAATGGCTCCTACTGAGTTGAGAGAGTTGAAGGTTCAGATTCAGGAGTTGCTCAACAAGGGTTTTATTTGACCTAGTGTTTCTCCTTGGGGTGCTGCAGTATTGTTTGTGAAGAAAAAGGATGGCACTTTGAGATTATGCATCGATTATATGCAGCTTAATAAGGTGACAGTGAAGAATCGTTATCCATTGCCTCAGATAGATGATTTATTTGATCAGTTGAGAGGGGCCACAGTATTCTCGAAGATTGACTTGAGGTCAGGGTATTATCGGTTGGGAGTCAGAGACTCAGATGTGCCTAAAACTGCTTTTAGGACTCGTTATGGCCACTATGAGTTTTTAATGATGCCATTTGGGTTGACTAATGCTCCAGCAGTGTTTATGGATTTGATGAACCAGATCTTCCATCCATACTTGGATAAGTTCGTGGTGGTCTTCATTGATGACATTTTGGTGTACTCTCTGACTAGAGAGGATCATGATCACCACCTATGGACAGTTCTGCAGACTTTGAGAGATCGATAGCTGTATGCTAAGCTCTATAAGTGTGAGTTTTGGTTGACTAAGATTGCCTTCTTAGGACATATTGTCTCTGAAAAGGATATTCGGGTGGATCCGAAGAAGATTAAGGCAATGCTTGAGTGGAAGCCACCTAAGAATGTAACAGAGATCCGTAGTTTCTTAAGTTTGGCTGGATATTACATGAGGTTTGTCAAGGGGTTTTCCCTTATTGCAGCCCTTTGAGTAGACTTCTCTATAAGGATGTCCATTTTGAGTGGTCTGATAGATGTCAGAGTAGTTTTGAGAGGCTTAAGGCGATGCTTATTGAGGCTTCGATTTTAACAAAGCTAGCTCCAGCCAGACCATATGATATTTACAGTGATGCTTCCCATAATGGTTTGGGTTGTGTACTTATGCAGGAGGGCAAGGTAGTTGCCTATGCTTCCCAACAGCTTAAGCCACATGAGAAGAATTACCCTACCCATGATTTGGAGTTAGCAACTATCATGTTCACTTTGAATATTTGGAGGCATTACTTGTATGGTGAGAGATGCCTTTTGTATACAGATCATAAAAGCCTTAAGTATCTGCTTACGCAGAGAGAGCTTAACCTGAGGCAGCGTAGATGGTTAGAGCTACTTAAGGACTATGATTTCACCATAGATTACCATCCGAGTAAAGCTAATGTAGTGGTGGATGCACTCAGTAGGAAGTCTTTAGTTGCCCTTCGTGCTATGAACGTTCAGTTATCAGTGGCTAGAGATGGTGCTCTTGTAGCAGAGCTTATGGTAAGACCTAACTTACTTCAGCAGATTAGAGATACACAGCAGGGTGATGAGACTATTGCCTTATGGAAAGGCTTAGTCAGAGATGGTAAGAAGAAGAGATTTAAGATTAGGGATGACTGTTTATACTTTGGGGATCAGATCTGTGTGCCTAAGATCTCAGACTTGAGGAGGAGTATCTTAGAGGAGACCCATAGTAGTCCGTATTTTATGCATCAAGGAGTAATATCTTAGAGGAGACCCATAGTAGTCCATATTCTATGCATCCAAGCAGTAATAAGATGTATCAGGATCTAAGGGTACAATATTGGTGGCCGGCTATGAAGAGGGACATTGCGGATTTTGTGTTGAGATGCTTGACCTATCAACAGGTTAAGGCAAAGCATCAGGTTCCATCGAGTTTGCTACACCCTATCTCTATTCTGGAGTGGAAATGGGATAGAATCACTATGGATTTTGTGGTTGGTTTGCCTACTACACCTAGGAAGAAAGATGCTATTTGATCATAGTTGACAGATTGACTAAATCAGCACATTTTCTTCTAGCTAGGACCGACTATACTATGGAGCAGCATGTAGAGCTCTACATTGATGAGATTATGAGATTCCACGGAGTTCCTTCATCCATTATCTTTAATCAAGACCCGATATTTACTTCGAGGTTCTAAAAGAAGCTACGTGAGGCTTTAGGTACTAGACTACATTTCAGCACAGCCTTCCATCCGGAGACAGATGGTTAGTTAGAACGGGTGATTCAGGTGCTTGAGGATATGTTGAGGGCTTATGTGATAGAGTTTGAGGGCAGTTGGGAGACGAATATTCAGCTTGTTGAGTTTGCCTACAACAATTATCATTCGAGTATTCAGATGGCTCCATTCGAGGCTTTTGCAACAGGCCATTTTTTCATATTATTTTTCAGTGTCGATATTAGTGATTTATCGGTCTGTGAATAGTACCATCGGTCCAGAACTTGATATTATTTCAATCCGAAAAAATTACAATCATATCTAATATTCTATTTAATATCTTTGGAGCATGTTTGCATGTTTTAGGTGGGTAGAAAATATTTCATGAATATTTTTGGAGAATTAAGGCATTTAATGAATAGTATTTTCTAGTGCAGTATATTAAGGAATAATTGAGGAATTATTTTTATGGTGTTAATTTAATTAATTGGTGGAGTTAAAAAATATTTGGAAGAGAATTATTTGATGAATATTTAGAACCATTGGATGAGAATACCTTGACTTGATCATAGCCATTCATTTTGCGTAAAATAAAAAAGCCAAATTTGACTTTTCCACCTAAAAGTTACCACTCATCAACACCTTCTCTTTCTTTTTCTTCTTCTCCGCGCCAACTTCTCCTCCTTCTTCCTCCATTTTCTCTCATTTTCTTACCTCTAAACTCCTCAAATCTTATGAATTAAACCAAATATTAGCAACCAAACATTAAGAATCAAGTGAAAGAAGTAGAAATTGGTGATTAAAGGCAAAGGAAATTGGTGTTGCCATTAAAGTAAGTTGTGAATTTTAAGTTTTGAGAGTTAAAAAGTAGAATTCATGGTTAGGACTTGTAATTGATGAATTAAATCATGCTCCATCCATTTCTTTGTTGATTTTTTATTCTAATGTAAATTTTTCCTACTTTAAAGATGTAACAGACTATTTTTCAATGTCGTTAATAGTGATTTACCGATCTGTGAATAGTACCATTGGTTTGGCACTTGGTATTATTTCGGTCCGAAAAAATTACGAAGTGTGTCTAATATCCTATTTAATATTTTTGGAGCATGTTTGAATGATTTAGGTGGGTAGAAAATATTTTATGAATATTTTTGGTGAATAAAGGCATTTATTTAGTGAATATTATTTTTAGTGTGGTGTATTAAGGAATAATTGAGGAATTATTTTTGTGGAGTTAATTTAATTAATTGGTGGAGTTAAATAATATTTGGAAGAAAGTTATTTGATGAATATTTAGAGTCATTGGATGAGATTACTTAGGACTTGATCATAGGCATTCATTTGGCGTAAAATAAGGAAGCAAAAGTTGACTTTGCCACTTAAAGACTACCACTTCATCAACACTTTCTCTTTCTTCCTCATCACCATCTCCACGCCATTTCTCTCCTTCTCTTCTTTCTCCATTTCTTTCATTTTCCTACCTCCAAATTACCACTAAACTACCTAATTAAATCATAGAATAGTAATTAATTCTTAAGAATTAAGTAGTAGAAGTTGAAATTGTTGATTAAAGACAAAGAAAATTGAAGTTGCCATTGAAGCAAGTAAGTTGTGGATTTTGAGTTTTATGATTTAATAAGTAGAATTCAACGTTTAGGCATGGGATTAATGCATTAAATACTGCTCCATTCATTTCTTTTGTTAATTTTGATTTTAATGTGCACTTTTTTCTACTTTGAAGAAGTGGGAGAACCCTCTACCAAAGGAAAAGGAAAGGCTAAAGAGTGAAGCTTTCTAAGATTGATTGAATGGTTAGTGCACTAGTATTTCCATTTCCCTTTCAATTTCTTTAAATTTGAAATTTAGGGGTTTTTAATGATTTTGGGGAATTATGTGGAATGTGTTGGGAAACGAACAATTGGATGTTTTAATGTGATTTCCTATGATTTATAAGCATGAAAGAATGCTTGAATGGGAAGAGGAACCTCTCCTCCCTCCTCTCTCATGAATAGCCGAACCCTCCTCAGAGGAAGGGCCTTGATTTTTGTTATTGTTTTTTATTTCCTTTGATTGCAAATGAGCTTTGAAGTGGTTTTCCTTATGATTTGTGAAAGTAATTTGGAAGGAACTTTGTTTTGAAAGGATGGCCGAACCTATGGAGGGTGAAGGGCCTTTGTGTTTCTTTGATTTTTAAGCTTGATTTTAACTTAAATGAGTTTGTTTATAAGTAATTTGGTGATGGTTTAAAGCTTTAATTTGAATTCTAATATCTTGGCATTTTTCATGACTTAAAGAAGGTTTTGAAATGGTAAAATGAGTTTTATGGTTAAGTGTTTAAATTAATGGATTTAATGATTTTGAGTTAGTGATTAAGGCATTTGAAGGAGGAAGCTTTTCCTCCTTTGTTTTCATAAAGAGGTCGAACCTTCTTTAGTAGTTAAGGCATGATTTTGGTCCTTTGAATGTTGATCTTTAAGTATTTTTATGCAATGATTATTTGTGATTAAGAAAGTATGGTTTTGGCTTTAAACATAAGAGGATTTGAAGTGCATTTACAAGTTGTAAGTTAAGTGATTTTGAAATAATAAGTGTTAGTTGTAAAATTTTTTGGATAAGGAATGGTGAATAAGAAATGAAATTATTTGTGGAAGAATGCATTTGTTTTGGGCTCTACTATACATGATTGAAATGTAGTATGATGAGATTGATTTTGATATGTGAGCATGCTCGGGTTATCCGCCCATTCTTTTATGTGGAGCTATGATCATACGCTAGGGTTATCCGCCTTTATGAATAAGCGGACGTGCTTATTATGTGATGGGGTGGTGTTTTCATATGCCACATTTGTGTGATGGGGGTGGTGCTTCCACAGGCCATGATTGTGTGATAGGGTTGGTGCTTTCATAGGCCAAACTTGTGTGATGGGGGTGGCGCTTTCACAAGCCACGATCGAATCTGCTTACGTTCATTCTGTATTAGTACAAGCCTTAACTAAGAATGGAATTTTATGCGGCTATAAGAAAATAAAGATATACTGTATTTATGAATTTCCTAAATTAAGAATGGAATTTTATTTCATTATAAAGAAATAAAAAATATATTGGTATTTGTGATATTTTCTTATTTATATTGAGCTATGTATGAATTTTAAAGATGCGAATTTCTTTATGGTTTTCGAAATATTTAGATTTAATTAGCACGTTGTTAATGCTTAGTATATATTATGATTTGAGCATTTTCATAGATATTTGAGATTTATTACTTGGCATATTCTTGCTACTTTTATTGGTAATTATTTAGCACTACTGAGTCTTCCACTCAGTGCGTTAATTTTTATCATCAGAGTAGAATATTGTTTTTGGGTGGACATACAGTAATTCGTGATTTTGGCATGTATAGGGAATATTGTATAAAATATTGAGGTTGTAAATATTAGAATTATAATTAATGGACTCGGTGGTTGTTTAAGTATTTTTATCTTATTATCTATGGTGTATGAATGTTAATATATATATTTTTGAAATGAATGGTGAATTGTTATGTTAGAACTTAACTGAATTAATATAACCTTTAGAAGTGTTGCGTGATCTTTTGTAATAATTTGGAGTTGAGGTTTGGAGGTCAATATTGGAAGTGTATTTTTTTTTCCCTGTGTGGCAAGTAGAATTTTAAGGGGAGCTCTTGTGAAATTTTATTTTTCATAGGATTTTCCCTAACTCCTTTATTTTATATTTTAATTACTTGCCTCACTCCGAAAAATATAATCACTTCTGGAGTTCACGAGTAGGATAGGACAGTGTCTCGATACCGAATGTGGCATTCATCATCTGGTCCTCTAGGATTGGGCTGTGGGTGTTACATTTAGTTGTATCAGAGCATAGGTTTAGTCAATTCTAGGATATATGATTTGGTGTGAGATTTTATCTGATTTAGAGTAATTATATAAGCGATTTAAGTTAAATACATGTCATAATAGTCTGTTTTGGAACTTTCTCTGATGCGAACCTGTTGGTCTTTATAGGTAATCAGTATGTCACAGCATCTATCTGATGAGGAGGTGGACAGTTATGCCCCTTCTAAGGGTGCTATGTTAGAGGGTGTGCCAGCTGGTGGTGCCGCTGGTGGTGTACTGGGTTCAGCTGCAGAGCGTGCCTCGGCTACAGGGCCTAATCATTGTGATTTAGTCCAGCAATTGGTAACTACTTTGAGGCAGGTAGTGAGAGCTATTCCTTAGGCTCCAATCGCACCAGCTGTTATTCCAATCCGTTTCCCTATTGAGAGACTGAGGAAGTACCGTGTTGAGGATTTTATGGGTCGGAAGGATGATGGGCCTTCTGCAGCAGAGTTCTAGCTTCGAGGCATAGAGAGGGTCTTGGAGCAGATACAGTGCAGTCCCTAGGACCGATTGATCTGTGCCACTTCCTTACTAAAGGAGGAGGCTTATTTATGGTGGGAGTCAATGGTTAAGATAGCGAGTGCCGAGGATGTTACTTGGGATTTCTTTCTTTTAAGTTCTGGGAGAAGTATGTGGGGGAGCTATATATCGATCAGAACCTTCTCATGTTATTTCGATTGAATCTGTCTGCATCGAGCCGGATTTGACGTATGAGGAAGAACCCATGAGGATACTTGCTAGAGAGGTTAAGGAATTAAAGAATAAAAGAATAACTGTAGTGAAGGTCCTATGGAGGAATCATAAGACGAAGCAAGCTAATTGGGAAAGAGAATATCATATGCAACAGCAACATCCTCAGTTATTCACATTAGGTGAAATTCAAGGACAAAGTTCTTTTAAGGGAGGAAAACTGTAACAGTCCATTTTTCCGTATTATTTTTCAGTGTCAGTACTACTGATTTACCGGTTTGTAAATAGTACCATCGGTTCGAGACATGGTATTATTTCAGTTTGAAAAAATTACTATGCATATCTAATATTCTATTTAATATCTTTGGAGCATGTTTGCATGTTTAGGTGGGTAGAAAATATTTCATGGATATTTTTGGAGAATTAGGGCATTTAATGAATAGTTTTCTAGTGTAGTATGTTAAGGAATAATTGAGGAATTATTTTTATGGAGTTAATTTAATTAATTGGTGGAGTTAAATAATATTTGGAAGAGAATTATTTGATGAATATTTAGAGCCATTGGATGGGAATACCTTGACTTGATCATATAAAATTAAGAAGCCAAATTTGACTTTTCCACCTAAAAGTTACCATTCATCAACACCTTCTCTTTATTCTTCTTCTTCTCCACGCTAGCTTCTCCACCTTCTTCTTCCTTCATTTTCTCTCATTTTCTTACCTCTAAACTACCTCAAATCTTATGAATTAAACCGAATATTAGCAATTGAACCTTAAGAATCAAGTGAAAGAAGTAGAAATTGGTGATTAAAGGCAAAGGAAATTGGTGTTGCCATTAAAATAAGTAAGTTGTGAATTTTAAGTTTTGAGAGTTAATAAGTAGAATTCATGGTTAGCACTTGTGATTGATGCATTAAATCATGCTCCATCCATTTCTTTGTTAATTTTTTATTTTAATGTAAATTTTTTCTACTTTGAAGAAGTGGGAGAACCCTCGATCAAAGGGAAGAAAAAAGCCAAAGACTAGAGCTTTCTAAGCTTATTCTAAAGGTTAGTGCATTATTATTTCATTTCCCCTTTCATTTTGTTCAAGTTTCAATTTTTAGGTTTTGAATGATTTTTGAGAATTATGTGAATTGTGTTGGGGAATTGGTCATTTGATTGTTGTTGTGTGATTTTCCATGCTTACTAAGCATAATGAAATGCTTGAAAGAGAAGGAGAGCATCCCCTTCTTCTTCCCCTTCTCATGGCCGAACCTCCTTAAGAGGAAGGCCTTTGATTTCCTTAATGGTAAATGTATTTTGGATTGGTATTCTTTCAAGAGAGTGTGATTATTTTGCAAAAGAACCATTTTCCCTCTCTTTTCCAATGTTGGCCGAACTTACGGAGGGTGAAGGGCACCTTGCTCCTTTTGATTTTTATGCTTGATTTCAACTTAAATGAGCTTTTTATTAAGTAAGTTAATGGTGGTTAAAACCTCTCTCTTGAATGTTAATGTTTAAGTACTTTTCCAAGACTTAAAGAAACGTTAAAAGTGTGAAAGATGGGTTTTAAAGCTTAGTATTTTTAAGTAATGGTTTTAGTGTTTTTGATTAAGTGTGTTAATGGTAGTTAAAATCACTACCTTGAACTTTAATGTTTAAGTATTTATGCAAAACTTAAAGAAGGCTTTTAAGGTATAAAAATGAAATTGTGAGGCTTAATATGTATTAGTAAAGGTTTTAATGTTTTTAATTAAGTACTTGACGTGAAATGTGGAGGTTTGAGGAAGGAAAACTTCTTCCTCCTTATTGACCTAAGGGGGGCCGAACCACCCTAGAGTGGTAAGGCATGTTTTTATTTTCTTTAAATGTTAATTTTAAGTATTTTAAAGTTATGTATATAAGAGTATTGTGAAAATATGGTTTTGGATTGGGAACATTAGTAGGTTTTGATAAATTTTACAAGTTTTAAGTCAAAGAATTTTGAAATAAAAAGTATTAAGTTGTGAAATGTATTGCTAAGGGATTGTGTATAAGAAATAAGGTTATTTGTGAAAGAATGATTTTGTTTTGGGCTCAAGTATGTATGATTGAAATGTAGTAGGATGAGGGTTATTCTGGTTATGAGCATGCTCGGCTATCAACCTTCTATTATGATATGCTATGATCATATGCTAGGGTTATCAGCCATTCTGGATAAGCGGACGCACTTATCAATCGGTGGCGCTTTTACAGGCCAAATTCTATTCTGATATCTACATAACCAAATCTGCTTATATTTCTTTCAGAATACATATGAGCCCTAAACTAACAATAAGCTCTGTTCTATTATGAAAAGAAAAGGAAATGAACTTATAGATATGGAATTTATTTTACATTTGTCAAATCTCAAATTTATTTCTAAGAATGAGCTTCTTTGTTATTTTCGAAGTATTCTAATTTAATTGGTAAATCTTCGATACATATTATATATTTGATTTGAGTATTTTAAATTATACTTGAGATTTGTGCTTTGGCAATTCTTCTCTATTTATTCGATAATTATTTAGCACCACTGAGTCTTCCACTCAGCGCATTGAATTCCATCACGCGCAGGTTGTGAGCGGTGGGGGCTACTTGAAGACCCAAGGTGAAGCATCAATGAGGAAACTTTATTTTGGGGTAGGAAATGTGCAGAGATGTAAATTATAGCATGTATAGATACTTTGTAAAAAGTTTTGTGATTGTAAATAGAGTTGTAAATTAATGAGATTCGAGATTATTTATGATGCTTATGCTAATAAAGTGCTACTTGATCTGTTGTCCTAATTTGGAGTATTTGGGGTTTGATTTGGAGTAAATATTGGAAGTGTATATGTTTTCTTTGCGTGGCAAATTGATTTTTAGGGGAAATTCTTTCGAATTTTCTGTAGGAATTTTCCTAAAACCTTTATTTTCAAATTTTAATTACTTTCCCCTTATGAAAACTTAGTCATTTCTAATATACGATTTAAATCAAATATGGCATTCGTCGCCTGGTTCTCCGGAATTGGGCAATGGGTGTTACAGCTTTGTACGGTAGGAAGTGTAGGACACCTCTATGTTGGATGAAGCTTAGTGAGGGTAAGTTAGTAGGTCCTAATTTGATTTGAGATATAGAGTATAAGGTCAGAGTCATTAGGGAAAGGTTGAAAATGGCTTCAGATCGTCAGAAGTCGTATGCTGATCTTAAGAGGAAGGATATTCAGTACTCAATGGGTGACAGAGTGTTTTTGAAGGCTTCTCCTTGGAAGAAAGTCTTGAGATTCGGTAAGAAGGGTAAGCTTAGTCCTAGGTTTATAGGTCCATACGGGATCTTAGAGCGTGTGGGACCATTGGCCATAGACTATTTTTACCACTAGACTTGGATTAGATACATAATGTCTTTCATGTATTCCATGCTAAGGAGGTACTGATCAAACCCTTCACATGTTATTTCAGCCGAGTCTATCACCAGCAAGTTGGATTTTACATATGAGAAAGAACCCATAAGGATACTTGCTAGAGAGGTTAAGGAATTAAGGAATAAGAGAATACCTCTAGTGAAGGTTCTATGGAGGAATCATAAGACAGAGGAAGCTATGTGGGAGAGAGAGGAGCTAATAAGACAACAACACCCTCAGTTATTTATATTAGGTGAAATTCGAGGATGAATTTCTCTTAAGTGGGGGAGAACTATAATAGTCCATTTTTTCAATGTTATTTTGCAGTGTTGGTAATAGTGATTTATCAATCTATGAATAGTACCATCGGTCCGGGACATGGCATTATTTTGGTCCGAAAAAATTACTATACATGTCTAATATTTTATTTAATATTTCTAGAACATGTTTGTAGGATTTAGGTGGGTAGAAAGTACTTCATGAATATTTTTTGGGAATTAAGGTATATAATGAATAATGTTTTCTAGTGTAGTATGTTAAGGAATAATTGAGAAATTATTTTTGAGGAGTTAATTTAATTAATTGGTGGAGTTAAATAATAATAAGAGGAGAATTATTTGATGAATAATTAGAGCCATTGGATGAGAATACTAGGGACTTGATCATAGCCACTCATTTGGCATAAAACTAAAAAGCCAAATTTGACTTTTCTACTTAAAAGTTACCACTCATCAAGCAACATTATTCACTCTCTTCTCCACTCCTCCAACACCAACTTCTTCTTCATCTTCTTCTCCATTTCTTTCAATTTCTCTACCTCTAAACTACCTTAAATTTGATGAATTAAACCAAAGCTTGGTGGTTTAGCTTGAAGAACTTAGTAAGAGAAGTAGTTTTTAGAGTCCATAAGGATAAGAATTGGAGTTTGTACCAAAAGTAAATAAGTAGAATTTAAGGTTTAGACTTGTAATTGATGCATTAAGTCATGCTCCATCTATTTCTTTTGTTAATCTTTGATTTTAATGGGTATTTTTCCTACTTTGAAGAAGTTGGAGAACCCTCTACTAAAGGAAAGGAGAAAGCCAAGGATTGAGGCTCTCTAAGCTTCTTAAAGCTTATTCTAAAGGTTAGTGCAATAATATCTCACTTCCCCTTTCATTTTCTTCAAGTTTCAAATCTTTAGGTTTTGATTGAATTTTGAGTTCTTGTTGATTTTGTTGGGGAATTGCATAATTGATTGTTTTTCACGATTTTCCATGTATCCTAAGCTTGATAAAATGCTTGAGTTCGGAAAAGAATAATTTCTCTTCATTTCCCATGGTTCGTCGAACCTCCCTAAGAGGAATGCCATTGGTTTTGCTTCTTGCTTTTGATTCCTTTAATGGTGAATGTGTCTTTGAAAGGTGTTCCTTTAAATGAGTGTGATTATTTTACAAAGGAAACACTTTCCCTTTCTTTTTCAAGGTTGGCCAAACCTATGGTGAGTGAAGGACAAGGGGATTGATTTCCTTTTCAATTTGATCACATTAAATTAAAGAAAAACCATTCAAGAGCACATAAACATAAAAAGAAAGCAAAAGTATGAAACAAAACTCAAGACCCTTCCTCCTAAGGAGGTTCAGCCAATCATGGATGAAGGGGAAGGAAGTGTTCTTCTTTCCATTCAAGCATTTCACCATGCTTAGAAATCAAGCCAAATCGTATAAAAGCATTCAAATGACATTTTTTCCAACATAATCACAAAATTCTCAAAATTCATTCAAAAACCTAAAAATTGAAAACTTAAAGAAATGAAAGGAGAAGGAAAAAATATAGATACTAACCTTGAAAACAGGCTTAAATAAACTTAGAATGCCTCACTCTCTAGCTTTCTCCTTTCCCTTAGAGGATGGCTCTCCAACCTCTTCAAAGTAGCAAAAATGACCATCAAAATTAAGAAATGACAAAAGAAAAAGATGAAGTATGATTTAAAGCATATTCTACATGTCTAAGCTATGAATTTTACTTTTTAATTCACAAAATCAAAATTCACAACTTACTTGATTAGTAGCTTTTCTCCAAAAGTCTTAGTTCTAGTCTCCAATTGTCACTCCTTTAGCTTAGGTCTTATGGTTTTATTACTAATCTAAGGTTTAATTAAGTGATTTGGTGTAGTTTAGAGGTAGAAAAATTGAAAGAAAATAGAGGAGAAGAAGAGAGAGAAAGGGCATTAAATTGGCTTAGAGGAAGAAGATGAAGTTGTGTTGGATAAGTTTGTTGATTTTAAGTAGCAAAATCAAACTTGGCTACTTAATTTTATGTCAAATGGATGGCTTGGATTAAGTCTCTAATATTCTCATCCAATGGCTCTAAATATTCACCAAATAATTTTCTTCCAATTATTATTTAACTCCACCAATTAATTAAATTAACTCTATAAAAATAATTTCTCAATTTTCCTTAATATACCACACTAGAAAACACTATCAATTAAATACTTAAATTCTCCAAAAATATTCATGAGACACTTTCTACCCACCTAAATCATGCAAACATGCTCCAAAAATATTAAATAAAACATTAGAGACAAATAGTAATTTTTTGGACCGAAATAATATCAAGTCCCGGATCGGTGGTACTATTCACAGACCGGTAAATCACTATTACTGGTACTGAAAAATAGACTGTTACAAGCCTTTTAAACAATAGACCAAAAATTCTCATATACAGAGTTAATAAAGTGTGTCCACTCATCCTGAAGACACCCACATGTCTAGCATATGATCATAGCGCAATTCAAGTTCAATTTCATAGCATGCTTTATTTTCATAAACAGATAATCATATCCTTGCAACTACTCAACCAATATCACAGTAAGAGCCCAATACTTTTATTTTAATGAATTCAATTTGTTTTCATTTCCAGATAATAACCATATTATCCAACATCAAACAATATTCAAACAATTAAGCGTGTTTGGTTGTATCTTGCATACAATTTATAGAAGCTCACAAGCCTCATTAGATCCAATTATACATGCTCAGACAAGTATATAACTATCGGTCTCATTGCAATTAGATAAATAACTTAAGCTTCACATTTGGATTCAACTCAATAATATCCCATTGTTAATCATCATCAAATAGAGAGTTAAGTAAATAGGCGTACCTGACACATAGCATTTAATTTTCCAAAGAATATTACCAATTGCATTATTACCTATAAATGAATACATTCATGTAGTACTTAAGTCTTATAAGCATTCACAGAGTTAAGCATTACCCATCATATGTAAATAATTTCAAAGCATCATTTAACCACATACTACATCACACAACCTAACAACCTAACCTGTTATATTTTTAGCTTATGAAGGTCATGGAATAAAATAACCAAAGGTATGCCCTAGGGAACATGGTTCAACAAATCCTAGTTATCTAGGGTACACGGATGCTTTTCTAGGTTGGTTCATACATACACTTGTTACTAATACTCAACTGCATATAGGTACATTTAATAATATGTTAAAGTGACAGTTGGTCATAAATTCCTAATTCATGTCGTACATACTCAATTCATGCATAAATAATTGATTGATGTGACATATAACATCATATCCTAGCATATAAACATGCAAGGAGTTAAACAATCATCAATCAATACTAGCCTAAGTTATGCTTGCCCAAGTGTGATTCTCAAATTCTCAAAAGCATTTTTTCGCTCTACTAATTTAGCTTCCTCTGGGTGCTAAGCTTGCCCTAATGTAATTCTCAAATTCTCAAAATTATTTTCTACACTACTGGTTTAGTTTCCTTTAGGTGCCAAGCTTGCCCAAGCGTAATTCTCAGATTCTGAGAAGTATTTTAAATTCATATTAAGCAACACTTTTTCATTACATACCCCTTTGACAACACAAATTTAATCAACCATCTTGGCACAACTAGCAAAAAGTCATTTAATACTACTTAAACATGAACATTCGGCCTCCCCAACACATAGGCATTATCAAATCCCCAACAAAACCACCAAGATGGCATACCTCAGCCACCTAAGCCATTTAGAGAGCTTATGTCGAGTAAGTATTTTTTACTTACATGTCTACTTTACACTTTGATGACATTTTGCTTAAAAAGCAAAACATAATCAAAATGGAGGCAAACTGTAGACGTTTAAATTTGGCCCCTAAAAGGTTCGGTGATGATACACCATTTTTTTGCATAAATTTGGATTAGGGTTCTCTATCACTCTGCTTTTTGGACTGATGGTCCATGGCTACGATTATCTACATGTTTAATCATTTTTACTTTTTCAGGTTACCGGGCATTTCGTAACAAAACCAAGCCCAAGAAGGGCACTTGGCTCGCCTAATGCACTTTTAGGCGCATCTCCTTGTTTTGCATATCATTCAGTCCAATTTGGTAAAAATGGGCACGATCCCGTTGCGAGACGCGACAATGGAATTTTTTTCCACGTCATCCCTAAAATGGGGCCACCCACCCTCATTTGCATATAAATAGACATTGGGGGTATGCCAAAAGGGAGGATTTTTAGAGACTTAAGCAAAACTATTGCAGTTTGAAAACTCAACTTAAGAATCAAAGAAAACTTGTGTTTATCTTTTATCTAAGTTGTGATTTATTATTTCTCAGTCACTAAAACCTTGAGCAAGAACTAGAAATCCCAGAAACACATTCTTAATCTTCATTCACGGAATACTGGATCAAGGACCAAGTTTTGGATTTTCCTTCATCCATTTTTCAACCAAATCCCAAAGGAAATCACTAAAGGTGATTTCTGAGAACCTCTAGTCACTTTCTCCCTTTTCTTTTCTTTTTCAGCATTTGAAATGCCAAATTTGGTTCTGGTCATGAGGGAAACCTAGGATCAGCCAAACAGGGACTTTTACACCTTTGTGGCATGAGTCCAACCATGGTAGCGTGCGCCACCACATGTGGCTCGTGCCACAAATGCCCAGAATCCCTTATTTTCACCCAATAAACACAAAAGCCTTCCTGATCTATGAAAGGCCCTGCGCCACTATGTATGGCATGCGCTATAAGTATGGGGCACATGCCATAGTCCCCTTTGGCATATGGCTCTTTGATTAAGATGTTCTTAACATGTAAAAATCTAATAAATGTCTAGATTCAAAGAACCAGTGACCAAGCTCCGACCTTAAATGGTTCATGGTGCATTTTAGGTCATATATGGATCAAACAGGCAATAAAAACAAAATTGAGAGTAGTGATTGGCGGATTTGTTAATCCATAGGGATGAAAATCAAGGTCAAAAGCTTAAATCTTATCAAATCTTTAAATTTTTGTCTTTAAATTACTGCCCTTTAATTTACAAGCATATTATCATTACTGTCTTTTAATTTCCCACTATTTACTTTAATGTTGATGATTATTATGGTTCTAACTGATGATTTATTATTCTTATAATGCTTTAATTCATCACATTCATCTTTATTTCTTGTAATATTTTATTCCTTTTGCGAAATGTAAAGGATCCTTAATGGGATTCCTACTATTGCTTAATGTAATAATTACTGGGTTTGGAAAATTTAGAGCTTTATGGTTAGAATGCATTAATAAGGAGATGGTTTGTAATCTCTTTTCCTTCCCCCTTTCTTTGTGTATGTTTATTTTATGTCCCATGGATGCATTTTTGCTTGAATGACATACTTTTTCAAATTGCATTAAAATATTTTGCATCTCAATTTCTAGTTAATCTCATTGTTCATTAATCATGAAATAACGGATAACTAGGAGGTCAATTTAACTGGGTAGAAGTGATAGCTTGTTAATTTAGCTTAAAATGTCATTTGTTTGATTATTGTCTATGGATAGTTTTTAGTCAAAATGAAGATTTTTCACTTGATTTTCATATTTCCCATAGGATATGCTGGATTTGTTGAAAAGGAAACTTTGGAGATTGATTTCTAAAGTTTTTTATGAAGTTATCAAGTTAAAGTTAAGTCCTCAAAAAGCTGCCGGAAATTTTTGGTTAGCTCTTGGGCAAGCACTAATAAAGATCAGACCATGAGAGAGAAACGCTACTGGAAGTCTTTGCATAGTGTTTGGGCAAGCACTATGGAGTCAGACCCATGGAGAGAGAAATGCTATTGGAAATTTTTGCATAACGCTTGGGCAAGCGCTAGAGAGACGCGGCCTGAACTTTGGCAGAATCTTACCAAATATGAGAAAATCTTCTAAAGTGCAAGCTGGCCCATTTTTTAGGGATTTAGCAAATACTCAGTTAAATATTTTACATTTTTAAAAGATATGTATTTTTTTAGGGATTTCTTTCTTCTCTTTATATAAGATTTTAAGGATTTTAAAAGGAGATCTCATTTTATTTTTACTACTATTAGAATAGATTGGCAATCTATTTTTATTCCTCGTGTTCTTTACAGCCATGAGTGGCTAAGGTCAATATTTTCAGTCAATGGTTGATTTCAAGTAGGGATTCTTCACGATTGTGAGATCTAAATACGATAGTTATATTCTTTTAATTCGATTGGCTTTTGTGTGTTTGCTAAATTTATGAGAAACTCCACCTTTATTATTTTCTTATTGTTTGTTCAATAAAGGTCCATTATTCAATCTAATAAGAAAACATATAGCTATCAGTTAAATTGAGATTCATATTGACTAACTAAATTGAAAAAGTAGCGAATAGTATAATTTGATTGTGACCAAGCCTTAAAATTATATTATGGAAACCCACAATCTATTTGAAATGACTACCCTTGTAAGTTTATTGAATAGGGCAGGGTCTTTTTAGTTTTTATTGCTGCTAGTGAATTAAATTCTATTGCTCGTTTAAGGTTGTTTGCTAGTTAGGGATTATTCTAGTGCTTGTCTGTTTAATCTAATATTATGGAAAGATTTTTCGGAGGCACTTGCCCCAATATTATAACTTGTCAGTCTTTCGAATTAAAGAACTATTTTTGTATCAATGATCGATCAAGAGAATCTCGTGCTATGAATCAACCATGGCTGAATCCTTCCCATTATTGATTTTAATTATTCATTTCATCACTCTCTATTACTTAATTATTTTTCAATTTCTACTTTGATTGAAATCCCCCCTTTTTACTTATTGTTTTACCAACTGGTTTCAACTTAAAAATCAGCTTTTGTTAGTCTCTAGAGTTCGACCATTCTCCCATTATCTACAATTTATTTAGATTAGGATGAGTAGGAATTATTTTTATTGGTCTCGACAGCCATAAATTTTGGCACCATTGCTAGGGACTAATGTAAATCTGATTTCTTATTTTGATAATAAGATTTGAATAGGCTAATTTAAATTTTGATCCAAAAATTGAGAAGGCAGCCCGTGCATTAAGGAAAGCAGTAAGACAGCGAAAGAAATAAGCAACCATGACATCCACACCTCCTTTAGATGAACTAACACCTGAATTTCCAGCAGAATCTGAAGGAGTAGAAATCGAATCTAATTAAGAAGAAGTCATGGCTAAAGAATAGATGTGAGACAACTACACACTCCTCCGTTGGAGCAACAACCTCTTTGCATTTCTTATCCAGCCCTAGAGGTGGCATTTGAGCTGAAGTCGAGATTAATACACCTACTTCCTATCTTTCGCGGATTGGAGAATGAAGATCCCAATAAGCACCTAAAGGAGTTTCATGTTGTTTGCTCAAGAATGAGACCGCAAGGAGTAACAGAAGAACAGATTAAGTTGAGGGCATTTCTGTTTTCTTTGTAGGGTGCTGCTAGGGAGTGGTTGTTCTATTTGCCCTCAAGATCAATCAAATCATGGGATGATATGGTCTGAATTTTCCTAGAAAAGTATTTGCTAGCTTCAAGAGCAACTTTGAATCGAAGGGAGATAAGTGGCATCAAGCAAAAGGATGTGAAAACTCTCCATAACTATTGGGAGAGATTCAAGCGACTTTGTGCAAGCGGCCCGCAACACGGAATTACCACACAATCTCTTATTCAGTATTTCTATGAAGGAATGCTGGATTTAGAAAGAAGAATGGTTGATGCAGCAAGTGGAGGAGCTCTTGTCAATAAAACCCCTCGACAAGCCAGAGAAATTATATCTACAATGGCTGCTAATACTCCACAGTTTGGAAAATGTCAAGACGTGCCAAGGAGAGTCAATCAGGTAAGTGATTCTAATATTGAGCAAAAACTTAATGAGCTAACAAGAATGGTTCAAAGTATTGCTATAGGTATGTATCCTTAGGCTAAAGTATGTGGAATCTGTGCTTACCATGGACACAAGACTGACATGTGCCCGACGTTGCAAGAAGGCGATCAAGAGTAGGTAAATGCTGTAGGCGGATTTCTTGGCCAGCCTCAATGAAAATATGATCCATACTCAAACACATAAAACCCAGGATGGAGGGATCATCCGAACTTTAGCTATGGAGGAAGGCCACAAAACATGCAGTAATTTCATTATGCGTCACAGCAGCAGCACCCTCAAGCAAGCTCGAAACTAGGTATGTCTCTTGAAGATATAGTTAAGTCACTTGCTACTAACACTAAATAGTTTCAATAAGAGACCAGAACCAATATTCAGAACTTGGAGAATCAAGTGAGTCAATTAGCGACTTCTCTAAGTAAATTGGAGTTGCAAGGGAAGCTACCTTCTCAAACCATTTTTAACCCCAAGCAAAATGTGAGTGCAGTCACTTTGAGAAGTGGGAAGGAGCTAGTGACCCCAAATCCAAATAAGGAAAGTAGCAATTCAAAGAAAGATGCTGAAGAAGAGATAAATATAACGCAGATAGAGAACTCAAAATTGTGCTTGCCCAAGCCTCTGTTGCTGGTGACACAACCTCTTTTTCCTAAAAGGCTAGCTAAGTCGAAGAAGGACAAAGAAGAAAAGGAGTTCCTTGAGAGTTTTCACAAAGTGGAGGTAAATATCCCATTATTAAATGCAATTAAATAAATTCCTTGTTATGCAAAATTTTTAAAGGAGCTTTGCACTAATAAAAGGAAGCTAGCTAGTTATGAAAGGGTAAGTGCAGGGGAGAATGTTTCTGCCAT
Source organism: Jatropha podagrica (assembly GCA_947857235.1). NCBI lineage: Eukaryota > Viridiplantae > Streptophyta > Magnoliopsida > Malpighiales > Euphorbiaceae > Jatropha > Jatropha podagrica. The sequence continues at coordinate 3,010 of CANUEP010038973.1, read as the reverse complement.
GTTGTAGAAAAAATTACCCCCCAAGTGCAAGGATTGAGGTATGTTTTCTATTTCTTGTAAAATTGGCAATATTGGTATTAAGAAAGCTATGTGTGATTTGGGTTCATCCATAAATGTTATGCCATTGTCCATTTATTCTAGGTTGAGTGTTGGTCCATTAAAAAATACATCTGTTGTGATTCAACTAGCTGATAGCTCTATAGTGTACCCTGAAGGGGTATTAGAGGATGTTTTAGTACAGGTTAATGGATTAATATTCCCTATTGACTTTTATGTGTTAGATATGGAGGATGATAAATCCCCCACTTCTTCTGAAATTTTACTCGAGAGATTATTTCTTAGCACAGCTAAGGAAAAAATTGATGCTTATGATGGTACACTTATCATGGAGTTTGATGGAGATATAATCAAGTTTAATGTGTATGATGCCATGAAATATCCATGTGATGTGTCCCATGTTTGTAGCATTGATATTATTGATCCTTTGACTCAAGATCTTTTTTAGCATGATGTTAATGATGCACTTTATGTAGTAATTTGCAGGAGCATTGACATCGATAGCCTGGGTAAGCTTGAAGAAAAGTTTTCATTTGATGAAACATTACAAGAACTTCTATATGAAATGGAGGCAACTAGGCCTTTGAAAGGTAACATTTGTAATTTGGAGTTACCTTCTTCTCACACCAAGCTTTTACCATCTGTTTTGCAAGCACCTAAGTTTGAATTAAAGCCATTGCCCGATCATTTGAAGTATGCATACTTAGGTGAGGGAGAAACACTCTCAGTAATTATTTCTAACAAACTCAGCAAGGTGGAGGAGGAAAAGTTGGTCTGGGTTTTGCAGGAGCATAAAGAGGCTATTGGATGGACCATAGCTAACATTAAAGGTTGAGCTTGTCGACATGTATGCACCAAATTTTGTTAGAAGAGGGAATTAGGCCAAGGAGAGAAGCTCAAAGACGCCTGAATCCACCAATGATGGAGGTTATGAAAAAAGAGATCTTGAAGCTACTGGATGCAGGTGTGATTTATCCGATTTCGGACAGCAATTGGGTGAGTTTGCTGCAAGTCGTACCCAAGAAAACAAGTATAACTACAGTTGAGAAACCGATGGAGAGCTAGTGTCCACTCGAGTCTAAAATGGGTGGAGTGTAACACCTATCGCCCAATCTCGGAGAACCCGATGGCAGATCCCACATTCGATACCGAAGCACCATCTTATGTCACTTACGAACTCCAGATCACATATTAGAAGTGGTTAGATTTTCATAAGGAGGCAAGTAATTACAAATTTACAAATGATATTGAAAGAAATTCCTACGAAAATTTCGTAAGAGTTTCCCCTAAAAATTAACTTGCCACACAAAGAAAATATACACACTTCCAATATAATTTCTCCAAACCCCGAAACTCCAATTCAACACAACATGTCACAAGCACTTCTAAATATCCATCCATTTTACTTAGGTTCCCTCATCAATGTTATAAACCCATTCATTTCAAGAATATTTATTAATAATCATACACCCAAATATAATAAAATGTTATTAATTAATTAATCACAACTCTTAACAAATTACAAAGTTATTATATACAATCTCTATCCTTTACAATATTTATATACATGCCAAAATTACCATTCACAAAATATCCTTCCCAAAATGGTATATCTACTCTGATGCTACTCTTCTGCTCTTGAATAGTGTCCTCTGCTCCTAACCTGTACATGATAAAAATCAACGCGATGAGTGGAAGACTCAGTGGTGCTAAATAACCAACAATTTAAAATAACAAGAATAGCCAAATAGCAAGTCTCAAAAATGCTTTAAAATACTCGAATGATATAAATTAAATACAGAAATCGCATAAATTAAATTTGAACACTTTGAAAAATATAAGAAGATTATAAATACAAATAGGTCCTCATTCTTTTATAGCAAAATAAAATCTCATTCTTAGTTAAGGCTCGTACTAATACAAAATGAATGTAAGCAGATTCGATCGTGGCCTGTGAAAGCGCCACCCCCATCACATAATAAGCGTCCGCCTATTTATAAGGGCTGATAACCCTAGCATATGATCATAGCTCCACATAATGAAACGGGCTGATAACTCGAGCATGCTCACATATCAAAATATACCTCAGCATACCACATATCAATCATGCTTAGTAGAGCCCAAATCAAAACCATTCTTCCATAATTAACCTTATTTCTTATTCAAATCCCTCAACAAAACATTTTCCAATTTAATACTTAGTACTTCAAAATTCCCTTACTTACAACTTATAAAATCCAACAAAATCAATTCATATTTCAAATAAAACCTTACTTTCATAATACCTCCATATACATAGCTTAAATTACTTTAAAATCAACATTTAAAAGACCAAAATCATGCCTTACCTACTAAAGAAGGTTTGGCCTCTTTATGGAAACAAAGGAGGAAAAGCTTCCTCCATCAAATGCCTTAATCACTAACTCAAAATCATTAAAGCCATTACTTTAAACACTTAACCATAAAACTCATTTTACCATTTCAAAATCTTCTTTAAGTAATGAAAAATGCTAAGACATTAGAATTCAAATTAAAGCTTTAAACCATCACCAAATTACTTATAAACAAACTCACTTAAGTTAAAATCAAGCTTAAAAATCAAGAAACACTTAGGCCCTTCACCTTACCAAGGTTCAGCCCCTTCTTCCAAAATAATGGGGAAATGATTTCTTTTCAAAATAACATACTCATTCAAAAGAAATCCATCTCAAAACACATTTACAATCAAAGGAGAACAAAAGCAAGAACAAAAATCAAAACCCTTCTTCTAAGGAGGGTTCGGCCAAGGAAAGGGAAAGGGAAGGGAGTGCTCTCTGTGAACCCCTACCCCGACACACATAGGCGTGAAATGCATATGACAAAAGGATAGAAATGCACGTGATGTGTGAGTCGCCACCTTGTTTAATTATTTAAGGGTAAACTAGGAAAAACCCTAAGTGACTCCAATTTTAAT
>CANUEP010038963.1:0-22989 GCA_947857235.1 Jatropha podagrica | reverse complement strand
ACTGAGAACTATTTTATATTTGTATTCCTGTAAACATATCAGTAAGAATAAAGTAGCAAGTGTACTCAACCCGTTCCTCGTGGGATCGATCTTTTATTACTACGTTGCGATCCGTATACTTGCGGGAACTCAAAAGAGACGTAACAGCTGACAAAGGGAAAGAGAAAGTAGTAATGGAAGATAACATAGAGGCCAAGAATGAATCTGAAAGAAGAAACATGTTGGTAACAGTAGGCAAGACAAAGAATTTTATAAGATGTACGCCAAGAAGGCTGAGTTCAAGTCAGTCATCCCAATAAGATTAAAAAAAAAACTATATTGTCTGACACTAATTAAGTTTACTCAAGTATATGAGGCGAGGACTACCATCAAAGACAAGCTTAGAGGAGACAAGAAGTATGGGAACTATGCCAAAATTTTCAATAAGTCTGAATTCTAAGGGTCAAGCCGGTCAGCCCAAACTCCAAGCATCAATAAGAATACAACAACTGCCACTCTAGGTCTGAGAACTGCTAAACCCCCAAGGAGATTCTCCAACTTCGGTACTCGTCTCTCTAGAGTCTTTGAGAAAGTTAAATCAACGGGTTTGTTGCATCTGCTTGCTCCAAGATCTCCTCTGAAAATTCTGCTAAGGAAGTTCAATCAAGATGCCTATTATCATTTTTATTAGTGCAAGGGTCACACCATGGATAATTTCTTACTCTTAAGGCATGAGATCCAAAATCTAATAGATGATGGTAATTTGATTGATCCTGAAAAGACAAAGTCTAGCATGAGGTCTAACCCATTACCTAATTCTCAAAACTTATCGATTCAGAGAACTGGTATGTAGTTAAGTCTTAAAAGGTTCCTAAGGAGGTGTTCGTTGAATTTAAAGTAGAAGAGGAAGAAGGAGAGAGGAATAAGAAGAGGGACAAGTCGCTCAGGTTAAGGAAGAGGAGGGCGCTGAGAAGAAGGCAAATGTTGAGGGAGAAGGAGACCTCATTTATCAAGCGGTGAAGGCAATCAGGGCCTGTATTGGGGAAAAAGCTTCAAGGAAGCTAAAGACCCTACTGATGTGTTTAATTTTGTTAATGAATTCAATTGCAATGAACTGTCAATGCTATATAATGTAGTGAATTTCAATTTTTCTCACTTGTTTGATATTTTTTCTTGATGTTTCTATTCATCAAGTGGATAAACATATGCGCATATTTGACATCAATTCATCATGCTTGAATTTAATATAAACATGAAAGCAAATCCATAAAATCTGTTAATTGGGCCCAGCTTAACGCTAGAGTTAAACATGAAATTTCAAAGTTTGCTCATGGTAAAGCAGAAGCTTTCGTATGGAGTTATGAAGACATGCTAGGAGTAAACAGGTCCATGGCTGAGCTTGCAATACTTTTTTTTGGGGGGGGGGGGGGGGGGTGGTAAGCTAGTTAAACAGAAAAGGTTGAGGATAAAACGAGCTAGAGGGGAATTGGCTAAGCAGATTGTTGCTGAATTTCAACAAAAGTAGTTCATTATTCTGGTTGGCTAGCCAATTTCATTCTAGTTTCCAAAGAAAATGGACTGGTCGATTTGTGTGTAGATTACAAAACTCTGAACAAAGCATCACTAAAAGATGACCAGCTATGGTTCCTTAATATCCTATAGTAGATGATCGAAATAGTGCATCCTGAATCAGCTTCTAGAAATGGCAAATGAGCCTTACAATGGTTGACATTGTAGTTTATATTCTTGGACAGGAAGTTGTACAAGGGAAGTCAAACGGTGTGTTGATGAGAGGTGTATCAATGAAGGCAATTGAGAAAATTTTAGAATAGATCTACACAGAGGTTTGCGACAACCATATGAGCAAATAAGATTCGTAGACAAGGATTCTTTTGGGTTGTTAATATAGAGAGATTACATTTCTTCTATGAAAAAGGTATTTCAAATGTCAAGAGTCATGAAAACCTGAATCACATTTCACCATCTGAATTACATCTGTCTATTTTTTGCATAGCAATTTGCATTTTAGTGAATAGATATTATGAAAAATCTCACCATTAAGTTCTAATAGACACGAATTTACAGTGATGATGATAGATTGTTTCTCAAGATAGGTGGGGCAAAATCCTTTGAAGAGTATCAACGCTAATAGACAACTGAACCTTTTTCCAGATTAGAGATCCCTCACCGTTTAGTGGCAAATAATGTAGTTCGACCTCAATCAAAAGAGAAAATGCTATTAGTGAAATATGGAGTTGAGCATCATTAGTCATCATTAAGTCATCTACAAGAAAATGGGGTAGTGAAAACCATAGACAAGAATATCATAAAGAAGAGCCAAAAAGAAAAAAGAAAAAAGAAAAAAAAAAGCCAAAAAGATTTTGATGAAAATGTATGAGAATCCTTGTGTTTGAGTTGTTAACTTTCTATATGCCATATAAGGTATTGGATTATAGCCGGATCTGCAAATGGGGCAAACCCCTTACTTTTTAGTATATGGAAGAGAAGCCATACTACCAACTGAAATAGAAATACAATCCTTGCACGTAGTGGAGTTTGAAATTCTAGAATGTCAATGGGCAAAAGATCGTTATCAGGAGCTAGTATTCCTAGATGGGAAAAGGCTTGATGCCTGGTTCATGGACCAACTTTATAAGAGGAAGATTACCAGACACTTCAACAATAGAGTTAGGCGAAGCTGCTGAAAGTAAGAGATCTGATTTTGAAATAGATGAAGCTGAACACTTATGATCCAAAGGGGAAGTTCAAGCCCAATTAGGAAAGCCACTCTTGATGAAGAAGATGTTTTCCAAAGGCACAGTGAAGTTTTCAAACATGGAAGGCAACGAGGTTACTGAATCAGTTAACCTGGATAGGCTGAAGAAGTTTTATGTATGAATTGAAACATTAATGGCAAAGTCTAATTAACAAATTCGCCTTTTGTGTTCTTATTAATTTAAAGCATGTCATGCTAAGTTTGTGTCAATATGCAAATGTCGTGAATTTATTTTGATGAAATAGAATAGCAGGAAACATATTAAGCAATAAGAGGTTTCATTCATAATAAGTGCATACATTCATATAATTGCACTAGTACATTTGATTAGAAAATAGAATATGGGCACCTATATGCCAGATCCTAACAGAAATCTATCTATCTATCAATAAATTAGGCAACTCTGAATCAACACCGGCTACAAGGTAAGCTTGTATCCAAGAGTAGTACAGGTCAGAGGAAGCGGTACCAAGCACATCAAGAATGGGTGTAGTCGTGTAATTGGACCAAGTGGAAATGAAATGAGACAAAAATTGTCATGAAATAAGGCCACCCTTCGACCACCTATAATCGGGGACAATTTGGCAATGACCTTCTTGCCTTGCTACTTGGCTAGGATAATAAGCCACTGCCATAGTCAAGCCGCACAAGGGCAAATAAGGCATCTAAGAAGATATTGTGACCCACTCTATGTGCCACTAGGGGCAAGTCCTCTGACTCCTTTAGGGGTAAGACTTGGAAAATGACAGTCCAGTCTTTCACGATCATACCATTCAAACGACACTGATGACAGACGCAGACTCGTGGTCCGTAATTAGATATTAAATGGTCTAGTGGTGGAGCCATCACTTGCGACTTCTCAAAAGTCCACAATTATAAATTCATAAATGAAAAAATAATAATGAAAGAAAGAGAAAAGCTCGTTAATTCAAAATTTTGAAAGGGCAGCTTAAGTAAAAATTAGAGCGTTTAAAAGAGAAAGACACATTAAGTCAAAAACCCGAAAGGGCACTTAAGCAAAAATTAGAGCATAAAAGAAAAAGCTCGTTAAGTTAAAAATCCACAAGGGCAGCTTAAGTGAAAGTTAGAGCATATAAAAATAAGAAAAGAAAAAATGGATTTACTTATAGTAGGAGTAGAATTCCCATTGGACCAAGCACCGAGGCAGGATTCCAAGCATGCTCCCCCATCCATACAAGTGTTTCTGCTAGCATAAGTGGAAATGGCATGCAGCGTCTAAACATCTATTCGACTATAGGCACCAACCTAAGGCTGTTATAGCTATCAACATCGCTGAGTAGAAAATATTAACTGAGAATGTAGAATCAAATGAGAGAAGGCTGGTGCGGGCTAGTACGGTCCATATTTGCTACCCAATCTATAAGCGATTGCAGGGGCACAATATCAGTGCCAGGTTTGTATGTTTGTATGTCGGGATTTTATAGGCTAGGAAGCAAAAAACAGACAAGACTCATGAAGCAGGGTCTAAATTTAACTAGGGCATAATAGGAATCTCTCCAGCCTCAAGTCGTCTATCAGAGATGTTGAACTCTTCAAACAATAGACAGATCTTAAAGTCGTTACGGTGGAATAGATTGTCAAAAGGATCAAAGTGGTTGATCAACCATTGCATCAATTTGGACTGGATTTGAATGTTTAGATAGTAACTTACACGAAGAAAACAGATCCCAATCATCGTGACTGAGAATTTGAAAAAAATACTTCAAATGTAGGGACTAGGGACCGATCCTTTGGAAGTCAGAGTAAAGTGAGAAATTTAGGGAATTATTGAAAGAGAAGAATTTGTGAAGCTTACAAATGTAATATTGGCTTTTATAGCAATCGATAAAAGGACAAAATGATAGTTAACTTCCACTCTGGCATTAGTCGATTACCACTACAGTCATGAGATTCTTCAAACGATCTAATAAATAGCCGCAAAGGGGCAAGTCCAATAATCTCAATCATGACATGAAAGAAAATTATCACTTTGCAAGGATATTCCCCCAAACTAAGTCTATAAAAAAAAAAAAAAAAAAAAAAAAAAAAAAAAAGAGGGGGAAGATTGTAGTAATTAACTCAAGAGGCATCAGACTCCGTCCCCCTCTGCCTCCTCACTACCAGACTCCCCTGACTCCTTGACACTATTCTCGTCGCTCTCTTCAATCACCATTGTATGCACCTAACACCTCGACCAGTGCACTTGTCTCGTGTTGCCCATCGATCGTGACCGATGGGAGGCCTCATGCCTTCTCTCTGCACACACACACACACACACATAGGCTTAGATAAATACATCTTCATGCACACATGGCATATACATTGTATATTTTTCTTGTGTTTTCTATACTTACAACTGCATGCTCGACTAAGAGCCTCGCCATTGCCAATTGGTGTTGTACCACTTTTTACAATTGGCTCAGCTACTAAATTCTTTTACACAAGTAGGTGAAAGACAATACGTATGCATCACATCATAATTAGTTTCAAAGAATGAAATTGGAGTAAGGACCCACAATAAGATAGCCATAGAAGAATAAACTAGGGCAAACCCATAGTAAGAAGAGATCAGAGGAGAGCCTGTGATGAGAAGCAATTGAGAATAACTAGGGCAAAGCCCAGAATAAGCAATAGTTGAAGAATAAATTGGGTCAAACCCAGTAACAAGCAGCAATTTAGAATACATTGGGGCTAAGCCCAAAATAAGAAGCAGTTGAAGAATAAAATTGGGGCAAACTTGCAATAAGAAAAATCTTCAAAAATAAACAAGGGCAAAAGCCCAAAATTTCAAAAAATAAATGACACACTAAAAGCACAGGTCGAATTGCCTCCACTATAGGAGTTGTATATACCACCAAATCGGAGAACCTCTCTAATAAAATGAGGCCTATAAGGTTTTTCAACCTGAGGTAAAAGCTTTATGGGACCCAGTTTAGAGATTTTCGGTTTGACAGATATGACCAAACTTTTATGGTCGATCGGTAATCCATCTTATCTCTCCGCCTAACTAGGGATGTCACCGTCAATCGCAAATGGAATCCCTCAGTCGACAAGTAAGTGTTCTCAACTCTATTTTTATACGAATTCAAGTGTTTAACACGTAGTCACACACTGGTCAATTAAGCCATCTCGAATGGCACGCTATAAGTCTCCTAAGCTAGTCAATTAAGTCATCGAAAATCGAGCATTTTAGTTAAGCCGTCTAAAGTGGAGCATCTCAGTTAAGTCGTTGAAAGTGGTGCACCTCCCAAAGTGGAGCATTCCAGTTAAGTCGTCGAAAGTGGTGCACCTCCCAAACTAGAGCATTCTAGCTAAGCCATCGAAAGTGGTGCAACTCCTAAAGTGGAGCATTTCAATTAAGTCATCCAAAGTGGCGCACCTCCCAAAGTGAAGCATTTCAGTTAAGTCGTCCAAAGTGGCGCACCTTCCTAAGGAGCATTACAGACTGTATGACACCGTTTGGTTCACCGCATCTTATTTACACTACTGTTTGGTGTACTGCATCTTATTTTTGCCTATTGTTTGGCGCGCTTCATCTTATTTTTGTTGTTGTTTGGCGCATTGCATTGTATTTAAATCCCCGCATAGCGCACAACATCTTATTTATGCCACCATTTACCACACCACATTTTATTCAAGCCATTGTTTAGTGCACAGTAGTTTGCTAAAGCCATCCAGTCATGGCGCACCATCCAAGAGGACAACCTCTCGTAGTGGCAGCTTTAAATCACCAGCAAAGCTAGCGTGCCTTATCCATCTATGTTGTTCAAAGAATGTAAACAGTGTAAGTATATTCTTACTTGCGCATCTACTTTACACTTTGATAAGATTTTGCTCGAAAAGCAAAATACTATCCAAGTGGGGGCAAACTGTAGATGCTCAATTTTTGCCCATAAATAAACTCAGTGATGATAACCTTTATTGCTAAAAAATGAGGTTACAACACCTAATAAACTTAATTCCCAGACTGATGATTCGAGTTTAAGAAATGTGACCTATAGTGCCTTATTAATGTTCACCACAAAACGAGGTCCACAAACACATCCCGGGTTCGCCCGTGACACTTCTTTGTACCCTACAACACTGAGTGCATCATCCAGACTAATTTCATAAAAATTAATCCAACTTATCGGTGGGGCCCACAATGGCTCTTATGTAGGCCCCACTGGCGACCTTCAGTGGACCCAACAGTGGAATGGGAAGTTAGTTACTTTCAGTGAAATGGGAAGTGAGTTACTTTCAGTGGTGTGAGATCATTGTTTTAAAAGCCAAATAACTTAAAAAAAAAAAATTCAAATCGTGCCTAGATTCCGATATCAAAGTGGGTTAAGCCTTTTGTTAAAAAATTCATTTCTTGATCCAAATCAATACGTTAATTATTATAATATTATTTTGTACAATGATTTATGAATTTTATTCATCTTATAACATGAATATTGTGATCATGAGCTTGAAACCTTATTATAATTATTAAATCTACTAATATTTATTTTATCCACTCTTTGATTTATGCTCTATATTATATATTAGTATAATTATATAATATTTATTTATGCAATAAATATATTCTGCCATTTATATTTTTCTGCCTTTATTTTAATTTCTCCCCTTTTTATTTATTTTTATTTATTTTGATTACATAATATTTATTTTCAATGCTCTTTATTTAATCGTGATCTAATATTCTTATTTTGATTTCAATACCCTAATACTTTAATTCATCATTATCATATATTGTGTGAATGTTTATGTTATAATTATGTCTATTTATTTTGCTGATTAATGTTTATATAAATGTTGTAATTTATTATGTGTGTAATTTGTGATGTAATATTTATGTAATTTGTGAACAATCCCCAAGGATTTTTATTTTAATTGATATGTAATAATTTTTTATGGTTGATTTGTGTAATAATTTTTTATTTTGTTGATTTGTATTAATTAATGGAAATGAGAATATGCAAGGGATAATTGGATATAATGTATTATAAGAGATGGTTTGTGATTCTTTTCTCCTTCTCCATTTTTTGTGGTTGTTTATTTTATGTTGGATGTATGATTTAATTGTGATTGTTTGTATATTTGACATATTCTTAAAAATTGCATTAAAATATTTTACATTTCAATTTAAATTAATACTATTATTAATAAGTAATGAATATTCGGACAATCGGGAGACCGGTTTAAATTGGGCAAATTGAATGCCCAACACCTTTCCTGTTTTGTACTCAATTTTTGAACTATCTCTAGTTAAAATTGGATTAATTAAATTTTAAAAAATTAATTAATTCAAGAATTTTTCCCTAGTTAGAGTGGCAACTTCAAAAAAATAAAATAAAATCTTTACCAAAATAAGGAAGCCATTTTCATGAGGATTAAAATGAGTTTGATAAAATCAATTTTATTAAATAAAATGAACCAAACCTGTATGATTCAGTTCTCTCAAGTGACTTCTGAGAAAACCATGAGACAGCGGAAAAATAATCATCCTCAATTGGACAATCATAGGTACTTACTCTTAATATTGAAGTCCTTGGTAAGACTATTGGTTTTAATTACCTTCAAAGGAGATTAAAAATGTTATGGTCCTTTAAGTCCCCAATGGATATGATTGATCTTGTCGATGGATATTCATGGTTAGGTTTTCCAATTTGTGTTGATGATACAACCCTAGATGCTACTAGGGGTAAATGTAGTGCCCCAAAAACTTGGAACATGAATATTGTAACACTCCAATCTCGGAGAAAATTTCATAAAATGATTTATGTAATTTTATTCTTTATTTCTTGAAAATTTATATTAAAATTGATTGGTTATTATTAATTAACATTAGAAATTAATTGTTTATAAATTGAAAATATATTTTGTACTTATTTGTGAAATAGCAATTTATAAACAATAATTAGTGAATTATTTTACAATATTTAGAAATCAATTATCAAGGTATGGACAAGTACATTAGTGGTATTATTTTCATAATATATATAAAAAATGATAAGTGGAAATGAAAGGAAGAAAACAAGAATAGGAACAAAAGGAGATAATAATAATAAAGGAAAATAAGCATAGCTCTGTCTCTCTCTCGCGTGCGTTTCTCTCTTCCTCACTGCCATAGTCACTCCTCCATCTCCGGAGACCATTACTAGCAGGTGAGCACACAAAGGAAACAGCTCGATAAGAGGAGCTCTGGGATGGTCTTGGTTGGCGGAAAAGAGGCCTGAATCGAGAAGAAACGCGACTGGAATACAGTGTCGCGCGATGGAGAAGTCTGACGATCGATAGTTCCAGCATATTGGATGAGCACCAATCCACGTGCCTAGTCCCAAGGAGCGTTTCCCCTTCTTCAGTTTAGGCGATTCTGCCGAGAATGAAGCCACCGTGGGCAGTGGAGAAATAATCACTGTTGAGGCTGATCAGACGAGTTAGGAGTTCGATCCCGCTCAACTAACACCAGAAATGGAATCTACGGTGAAAATCAAGTTAGGAGGTGGTATCCATATTGAATTCTAGACTGTGGAGATTTTTCGGCCACTGTGGGCGGTAGCGGCTGCGGTCCAGCGAGACCTCCGAGAGGCAAAAACACCAGCTTCTCATGTTGAATCCAAATCCGAGCTCGGAATCACAAATTGGTATACTTTAAAATTTAATTCGGTAATTTTAGTGTAAATTGCAATTCGTAAATTTATCGAGTAGTATGATTAAATTTACTTGATTAATACTTAAGTAAACTATATGAAATTCAATTGTGAAACAAGTAAATGTAAAATATAAAATGGAAATTATTAATACAAAATGGCAAGAATTTATGAGTCGGGAAAAATATAAAATAAAAATAGCTAAATTGTTATTAAACAAATTAAAGACAAATTATTTATGAGAAATTTATTATGAGATTGATATTTTAATTGAGAAACATTGAAAATGGTGGATGCAAAGTATTATGAAATCTGTCAATGCATGGGTATGTGTTATTGTGATAAATGTGAAATATGAGCCACTCAAATTATAAATGCAATGTTGCCCAATTAGAATAGAAAAAGAAAGGAATAATCAATTTATAAATTAATAAATTGTATTATTAAATAAGAGAATAAATTAGTTAAGTAATAACAAATTGGATTTATATTTAATCAAATTTAATAAGTATTTGAAAACAAAATTTTAAATGAAATTTTGAAGGAAAGCAAAATTAGGAAGTTATGAATTTTAATTATAAAGCTTAATCATATTTAGTTGATAAAATTAATAGATGTATGGATAAATATATGTAAACTTGATTTTAATAAACAAGTTAAACAATTGATTTAAATGGTGATTAAAAAGAAGTTATTAAACTTATTTAAGGAATAAAATATAATTTTGAAAATAAAATCAAATTAGCCAAATGATTTAAATAAATATATATAAAATTATATACTTTTGATTTAAGTAAATGAAATAAATACTTGTTTTAATTAAAATTTAAAAGATTAATTGCTTTAATTTGAAAAGTAAAATATGATTTTTTTTTTTAAAAAAAAAATTCAAGTTTAGTTAAATGGATTTAAACAAATCAATAATTTCATCTAGTTATTGAAGTAAATAATAAATTTAACTGTACTAAAGAAATAGACTTCAAAATAATAAATAAATTTATGAAAGATTAAATTAAATGATCTGCTAAGAATATAAAATTTAAAAAAAATAGAGAGTAAATGTGAAATTATGAATAAGAATGTTAATAAATTTAAATATCAATAAAGAGTGAAAACAAAAAATTGAAATATACTGTACAATTTATTTATAGGTTGAAATAAATGACAAAAGTAGATTAGAGTCAATTAATAAAAAAAGGTTAATGCAGCCTTATAGGCCAACTAAATATATTTGACTTTAGTCAAAATAAAAAGTTAGTAATGCCCTAAATTATTTTATAAAGTGATATTTCCTTAAAGTGATTGAAATATTATTTTTATGGCTTTTGAAAGAAAAGAAGCGTGATTTGATATAATATGATTCCTAAATTATTCTTGTAATTCTATTGAGAGTTATATTTTATGAAAAAGAAGAATATTAGCCACTTATTATTTGCTGTTTGAAGGTGGTTGTGATAGAATATTTTTAGCAATATTTGTGAAATGAGATGTTGCCCAATGTGTTTTTGATATTGTTATATAAATAAAATGGTTCAAAAGTCTCACAGCAATTGATAGATACAATTATTACCTTATATATCTTCATTTATTAAAGTTGATATTATGATGGTTATTATCCCCTGAATATCACTTCATTTGTTGAAATTAATATTATGATCGTATGAAAATGAATATCATCACAGAATGATATATGATTGATTTGCTCCCTCCATATTGAGGTTGTAGATTGCTACCCTATGATGAGATTGTAGATAGGTCCCTCTTTTGTTGAGATAAAAATTACAGATTGAGGTTGTAGATCGTGGATTTAAATATGCATATTAAACTCTGATGACTCTTTGAATTGATTTATTTAGATTGTTGAGACTAAATGGAATATCGTTAAATCCTTGGATGAATGTTTTATTGAAATGACATTGATAACATTCTATCAATTTTGTATGGGCAACTATTGAATTTTAATCAAAGGATTTCTACTGCTATTGTAATTGTTATTGTTAAGTGCTTTCTTATAAAACTATTGATTGAATTTTAAGAGAACTGTAATTTCAAACAATAGTATATGAGAAGTATTTTTATAAGAAATTTGGTTGATTATTATTGTTAATATTTGAAAAATGTAAAATTATATTTCATTATATATGTATGCACCACTAGACAATTTTGCTTAACCATAGTGTTTTTTGTACTATTACAGAGAAATAAAAAAAAAAAACAAAAGCTATTTTTATAGTATTTGAATATACTATTTTTAATTGTGTAAATATATAGAGTTTTAATTATAGTAACAAGCTGTAATCTTGTGTGTGTGTATATATATATAATTATATGTACTCTTATCGTTATTTACTTAATTGTGAAAAATATGATTGATTCAGTATATAATAATATTTCATGAGACTTATAAGTTATGGATCCATTCATGTTTCTATAAAAGTAATTATTTTTAATAATTTTATTGACACAATTATATGTTTTGCTTTGTAGAGGTTATATTATATATATGTAATTAATTATTGAAAATGCATTTTCTTATAATATATGGAGGAATCAAAAGAAGACTTTAAATTTCATTTTGTAACTTCATTTATGTGTTCCGACAAATTATAAATAAGCAAAAGAAAAGTTTTTAATTTTATATTTTTTGTAGTATATTTAATAAGTATTAATAGTCTTTTAAGTGTTTATTAAATATATTACGTACGATATGTCATATCTTTCAGTGGAATAGAATGTTATAAATATTAACATTTTTGGATTATGAATAGTGCCAGTAGAAGGTGATCATCATTTTCTGGACCTGTTGATAATATTAGAGAAATTAATTTGGACTTGAAACAAGTTGACTTAGATGGCATAAAATTCGAGTTTAAAACTAGGGTGGAATTAGATGGAATTAATGCAAAAGCTGAATAGCTAGTGGAGGTTTTAATGAATTGAATTTAAGAAGTTTTCTGGTTAAAGTATAAATAAGGAAGATTTAAGTGAAATGATTATAGCCATTGGATCAAATAGTGTACACATTCTAGCCATTCATTTTGGTTAAAAGATATAAACCCCTAGTTTTTACTATTTGGCCTAATTTCCTTCTTCTTCTCCTCCCTTTAGTTGAACTGTCTCCCATCCTCCTCTTCTATTTTCTTTCTTTCTTGCTTAAATAATTCTACTAAAAATCATCACAGAACAAAAGTGTAACATCTCCATAACCTCACCCATGGATTAGAAGTGGAACTTTGAATATGATCATTAAGTTTTAAAGCAAATTTGAGGTAAGTTGAAATTGACATGGGGAAAGAGTCGTTTTATGCATATATATATAACATGGTTTATCTTGCATTTTTGTTGAGTTTCTCCTTTTTCATGGAAGAAGGTAGAAGAATTGTTATGCAGCACAGGAGGTATTGTTTCTTGTGGTTCTATGTATTTGTTCTGCTATAATTTGGAATATTAATTGTTTTTATTTGCTTTCTTTCTCTTGAATTTGCTGCGTACCCATTGAACGCAGCATAGAAAAGTAGCACACTCGATTAAAAGAGGGAACTGGTTGTTTATTTTTCATTTGTTTACTCTTCCTGTCATTTTCATGTTCCTTTGACGTGATAAATCTGTCAATTTTCTTGTGTTGTGTACATCTGATACTCAGTTGGTTAGGCTTTGTTCTGCAAGTAGTTGTGGTCTGTTAATGTGATTCGTTCAAGCTTTATATTTGCCTATTTTATTTCAAACTGTTTTTGTTGCAAAAAGGGACAGTGTTGATCAAACATCAACAAATTTCTATGATCATGACATGACATGACAAGAAGTTGAGTTTCTCTCATAATAGTAATTATCGGAGGTAGAAGCATCAGCTGAGAAAATCATAACTCCATTGACACCAAACCCTTTCTTCTCCAACAAAGCTTAAGCATTAAAAAATGCATCTCCTCGACAAAATTGTGCTGCTCTAAGCTCAAACCTTGTCAAATAAGTGGTTGTTGTCCTAACCTTGTTAGTATAAATTTGGTAATTAACATAATCAATAATATCTCCGTAGTTATTAAGGAGCTCAATATGAGGTGCAGTGGTTGAATACAGAGGAGCAATTGTGGCCATCGAAATTACAGTTTGGTTCTTTAAAAGGGATATAAGCTCTCCAATACAATAAGCAAAAGAAGTTCATAATCAATATCAATACCATCACGATGGTTTTTGGGCTATGGATTTTAGTGAAGTGAAATCATTTTGGGTTATGCCACCTATGGGTTTTTTTACCTATGCTCCAACCAGAAAGACTAGCCAATGCTTTTACAGTAGAATGGTCCTTTTTTATGGCTAAAACCGAGTCTGGAGTTAAATGTTTTTGCCCAATATGGTGAAAATTTATCATTTTGGGCATTGCCTGATGGGTCTGAATCTAAGACAAAGCTAAGTATAAAACGGAAATTAATTTTTCATTGTAATTCCATAAACATGGTGCTTTAAATATTTTTTTCATTGTAATAATAATAATAACAACAAACAAATTATTGCCTTCAGAAATTACAATGTAACTTAACAGAACATAACCCAAACATCCAACTTTTTGTTTCCATTCTATCTAATGGAAATATTAAACAGGTCTATACTAAGTAGATAAACAAAGCTAAGCAAAATGTACTAACGCTGAGTACGTCTTATTGCGTTTACAGAAGACTAAACCATTCAAAGTTTAGAGGTAGCAAGCTGTATCAGATCCTTCCTGAGGATCTTGCCTGATGCATTCTTAGGGATGGCAGAAATGAATGCAACTCTTCTGATTCTCTTGTATGGAGCCACCTGCATAAGTTGTAATCAGGAAAAAATGCAAAGTCAAAAGAATTGAATTATGCTAAACCATTTTACAGAACTCATTATATTTGGTACTTCAGACACACCTGTCTTGCTACAAAATCCATTACAGCAGTCTCTGATAAGCTACTTCCAGCCTTTCTTACCACGTAGGCCATGGGAATCTGTCCAGCCTCCTTGTCAGGAAGCCTGAGATGATGTTACAATCAGGCTCTTTTTTTTTTTTTTTTTTTTGAAGGAAAAATAAGGATAAAATGCATATGTTTTTCAAGAAGAGGGTTCTCAGTTTGCTAAAAAAGGATGTGCCAGGTATGCATAATAGTGAATTTCCAAGCTCTATTATACAAACTGAAAGAATGCTTACGGTATCACGGCAGCATCAGAAATGTCCAAATGAGTCAGCAACAAGGCTTCTAGTTCCGCTGGGGGAACCTAACAAGTGAGGAGACAATACAATCAGCAAACATTCATTAAATTGCAGTTTCCATGAAGGAAATTGAGAAGTGGCAACAACCATTTTTGCAAACAAGCAAGCTTAAATGTAGCATAGAGGGTTAAAACAAAGTAACTCCACAAAGAAAGTACAATTGAAAGACCTATAAGTCAATCTGCTGTTCACCTGATATCCCTTGTATTTAATAAGCTCCTTCAACCGATCAACCACAAATATAAAGCCATCGTCATCAATATAGCAAAGATCTCCAGTCCTCAGCCATCCTTCAGAGTCAAGAGTTGATGATGTGGCTTCAACATTACCAAAGTAACCTACAAAATCAACCCCGTCAGATTAGTTCATAAAAAATTGATGTCATCATTTCGATTGTAACGATACATCATGCTCAATCAATCTAATGCTTAAGGAGAGACACCCAGGTGATCAAGGGTATATTTCACTACCTAAGGATATTTATACCAACGTAAAAGCAGATTGACAAAAACCTTTGATAAATTTTCCTCAAAAAGATAAAAGAAAAAAAGAGGAACAACCTCTGATAAGTTAAATTTCACAAGTTTTGAGAAAGAATTCATTTTTCTATAGACAAATAGATTATTAGTGACATATTCTGCGTAGAAAAGCACTGCAAAGTGATCACTGATAGGAAAACGACACTTAAAAGTGTTCCGAGTGACTAAAAGCCTAGCAAAGTAAAGCAGCAAAAGGTACATGCACCGGCTAACACAAAACTTTTCCCTTGAAAACATTCCAGAAGCAGTGAATTAAGATCCATAACCTCATTGTTTGGGTCCAATACAGAAACAGAAACAAGTAGCAGGAGCTTGCAATACTCCAGCAAAATAAGGTGAAGCTGGTTCCACCTCAACGAACACTTGATTAACATAAATATATTAAAATAATCACACCCACAATGAAAATCATAGAAGTAACAATGAGAATTTAGAATCACTAAAACACTAAATCAATAATTTTGATTGAACTTGAGAACCAAAAATTACTATGCATTTAGCTTAGCTAGTAACTTGTAACTATGAACCAGACAGCAAATGTTAAAGTACAGTGCACGTTTGACAAGAAAAAGATATTGTATCTACTACGTTGCTGATGACAGATAATTAATTAAACGCTATATTTAAAAATAAATAACAAATCCGCGATTATCGTGCTTTAATATTCAAATCATGTAATTACAGAGTGCTTTTTTCTGAAGATGGATTCCCATATTTTTTTTTTTTGTAAAGAAAAAGACCAGTTAGCTTATTTTATTCATGCACGTCAAAAACCACAAATAGAAACGACAAAATAGTCCATCTGCCTTTACCTTTCATAATAGAAGGACCTCTAAGCCAAAGCTCACCGGTCTGGTTCATCGACAAACTTTTTCCGCTCTCTGGGTCCACAATCTTTGCCTGCATGCTCGGCGATAGCAATCCAGCCGTACCGTATCGCCTACTCTCCTCCGGTGTATCTGTGGACGCACCAATCGCCGTTGACTCAGTTAACCCGTAACCTTGAAGAATTCTCACCGTTGGATATTTCTCCGCGAACCCCTCTATCACCTCCTTGCTCAGTGGCGCCCCTCCTGACAGAACTGTTTTCAGCGAACTCAGATCATACTTGAACCTTATCTGATCAGAGCCGTTGATCAGTGCTACTAGTATAGGTGGCACAAGTGGGAGATCCGTAGCACGGTAACCCTCGATCGTGGATAGCATCTCGTGAATCTCGAACTTCGAGAGCACGATAATCGTTGATCCTGATGCGAGTAGTCCTGTCGCGAATGCTGCTAGACCGTAAATATGAAACATGGGGACAGTACAGATAAACCTGTGCTCTCTGTCTTCGTTGAAACGTCCAACGATGGTTTGAACCATCGCAATTAGGTTACGGTGTGAAGAAACGACACCCTTGCTTGCGCCGGTTGTACCGGACGAGTAGAGCAGTGTTGCTGTGTCATCAATGTTGACTCGCTCTTTGATTCGGCTCCCACTTGGCTCCTTTGTCATCATCTGGCTTAAAGTTGTCACGATTTTGGCGTCGAGTTTGGTAGAATTCTGGTCGTCTATGAGGATGATGGGTAGACTGGAGCTCGACTCTGCGAGTTTAGGGACGAGTTGGGGAGTAGTGAAAGCGAACAAGGGTTTGGAATCCGCGATTTGCTTGGCAATTTCGCGGGGAGTGTTGAGAGGATTGGTTGTGGTGATGATGGCGCCAAGGGACATAACAGAGAGGCAAACAATGGGAAAGAAGATAGAGTTCGGGGAAAGGAGAAGGATGACATGGCCCTTGCGGACTCCCAGCTCGAACAAAGAGGTGGCAACAGAATCGACGGCTCTCCATAGCTCGACGAAGCTAAGATGGCGGCCAGTGGTGGCATCGATGAAGGCTGTCTTGCCACGGTGAGCCTGTGAGGAGATAAAGGTGGCGACATCAATATATTGATTGGGAGGAAGCGGAATAGGCTTGCGCTTACTGTAGAAAGTAGAATTGGATCTGCAAAATCCACTTCTTGGGTCGATCTCGAAGCTGCTCTTTTGTTCCATTTCTTCACTCTTCTTTCTCAGTCTACACGAGAGGTCTTGCACTAGTCACAACTCACAAGGCTGCAAGTTCGCAATTGGTCAATGAATTCTGATCTGTCATTTCCTTTCCTTATTATTATGTTTACGAGTCTACCCTTTTTTAATTATTCGCGAATCGAGAGTATTGCACCTCTTTTATGCTTCTCGATTTTTATATGAGGTGCGTTTTTTTATGACGTTCGTTGTTGAATTTTCTCCTTATATATATTCAGTTTAATTTTATTATTTATATGATATTAAAATATAAATTTTTATTCAGATTAAAATAAATAAAATAATTAATTAATATATATAATGAAATTTTGTAATATAAAAAATAATGTTTTTGTTTCTTTTTTAATAAAAAATATATAAATTTATTATTAATTAATTATATAAATTTACTATAAATTTACATTTATTATATTGTAAATATTTTATAATTTGATGATATTATAATATTAATCTAATAAATCAAGACTTATTTTGCATAGAGACAATATAAGATGTGACTTTCATCTCCACATTTATTATTTTCGTCATATAAAATTAAATTGAAATTTTATCAATAACATGTAATTTAAAAATAAATTATTTAAAATTTTCAACTTTACATAAGAATCAATCTATAAAGTGGTAAACAATAGTGTTGATAATGTAATATACTCTATCAAATTTAAAAAAATATAAATAAAGAGATTAAATTCAAAAATTAAGAAGTCATATAGAAAAAATATTTGAAAAATATTAAAATTTTAAATGTCTAATTATTTTTATATCTATTTAAAATATATATATATATATATATATATATATATCCAATTAAATTATAGAAAAATTAAATAAAGTTCTATAAGTTCTGAAAATAAAAGAATAAATATTAAGTAAAAATAGAGCTCTTGAATTTTATACTTATTTCATTTTTAATATAGAAAATTTGAAAATAAAAATGATAGTAGATTCAAATATTTATAGTCTATTTTTTCAAAAAGATTTCATTAGACTAAAAAAGGAAAATTTTATTTTTTTTATTAATCGAATACTATAATTTCATACTTACATTGTTTCTGTTAAATTTAAAAAAAAAAAGTTAAAATACAATAATATATAAATAATTCAAATAAGTATATACCATACTTTCAAAAAAATTAAAGAGAAACAACATATTAAAAAAATTTTATTTAATTTTGTTGAATTAACTAATGTAATTTAATAATAAAATGTTTAATCATATTTTAAAATTTTTAAAATATAATAAATTAATAGAATTTAAATTTCATTTTTAATAGTTGAATTATAGTTCCTAAAAAGTAATATAATATAAAAAAATATAATTAAGAATATAAAAATTACATATTATAAAAATCATTCGATAATAATATTATAATATCAAATAAAAAATATATATACGTATATATATTTTTTCAAATTAAAAGGTATAGAATCTAACTAAAAAGATATTTAAAAGTATTAGTTTTTTGTAAGATGTACGTTTTATGTTGATATATTCGTTATATATTCATTTTTTATCTATATAATATTAAAATATAAATTTTATTTAGATTAAAATAAAAATAAGTGATTAATTTATATTAAACTTTGACATACAAACTACTTGCTATAATATTATTTATATATTTAATTCTATTTTCATATAATCAAGTAGTCTCAAAATAAAATTCAATTCAATCTCTAGACCTAATCGCTTAGTCCTTAATTTATAAATGAAAATTTTAAAATTATAATAAGTGCCCAAAAAAAGTCAAGTCATTATTCAATCTTTACCTTTAACTCCAAATTAATATTTATATACAACTATAATGAATAATAATAATAAATTACTTTTTACTATTAGATAACAGAAATGAGATGATAATTTGAATTAATAATAGAAGTCACTTTAACTATGGTATCAATATTATTTACCTAGTGAAATATATACAGATGCACACAAATTTTTTAAATCTCAAAAATTGACCCAAATAGAACTATATAATATTAACTTTTTTTAATTTTCTAAACATTATTTTCTTTTAAATAAAAAAATTTAGGATATAAAAGAAAAAATATCAGAAAATTTAAAAGGTTTAATCATAAATAGACTGTATATTTATTGCAAGGAGATATAAATTTCTTACTAAATTAAAATAATAATAAATATAAATTATTCAGTAGCGTAAAAGAAAATAAAAAATTATTATTAAAAATAAAATTCGTTCAAAATTCACCAAACAAAAAAATATTTCAATGTATGTAGATATATAAATATATTAATAAAATATTATATATATTTTTAAATTAAAATTTTTAACTATTTATCATCTTAAGTTTAATTATGTAAATTCTATTTAAATATTTACTTTTTAAAAAATATATCCAATCAAATCTTACAAATATAAAAAATATTAATAAAAATAATATACTTTTTTCTTCTTTTTTTATCTCCCCTAAATAAAAAATTAGATATATTATATTTAAAATTTTATTTTTGAAAAATACATTTAATCAAATCATACAAATATAAAGAAAAAATGAATATTAATAAAATAATATATTTTCTTTCTTTTTTATCTATATTCTAAAAGAATTAAATATTTAATAACTAAAATATAAAAATATTTTTAAATATTTCATTACTATATATATTTATTAAAAATTAAATTTAGCAAAGATAAAACTTAAAATTTTTAATTGCTTAATTATCTATATATATATATATATTTATTTATTTATTTATTTATTAAAAATAATTTTCTTTAATTCATTATGAGGCCTAATGGATCAAAATAATAATAATATGGACTATCAATAAGAAATATTGTTTCACTTGTTAAATTGATGAAAACATTTGTGGTCAAGGGGATTCGAACTTGAGACTTTTCACTTTTCACGTAAGTGACAAGATATTATTGGCTTAAAAATAATTTTATAAATATATTAATAATAAAATATAATTTTATAATTGACTATAACTAAGGTTATTTTAGGATATCTTAAATTTTATTAAAGGCGTTATCAAAAATCTCATTATTCTCCCATATTCCCACTTTTATATATAGTATAGATAAAAAAAATCTATTTTTTTTATAAAAAATCATTAAAAATAGAACTAAAAAGGATATTCAAAATGGTAACTAATCCTATTTTCTGCAATTAAAATGCAAAAAAGAAAATAAAATGATATATTAGAAATTTCAAATTAAACTAATGTTATTTTAAGAAATCACATAATTTCCTCATTTATTTCCACATATATGTAGATTATAGATTATAAATTTAATTTATTATCTATTAAGTTAAATAGAGCAACATAATATATATAATAAATACATAAAGTATGTAATATATATTTAACTCTAACATTTAATTTAAATTGTAACTAAAAAATTAAAAACATATATAGTAAATAAAAGAATTTATGTTTTTTCCCCCTTTTCTCTCTCTCTCTCTCTCTCTCTCTCTCTCGCAACTCTCCCCTCCCTTGATCGCAAAGTGCGATTCCACACTGATCACGACTTTTGCTCAACGTCACTGACGATCAGACACGGCCAAAGCTTGCTCGACGAGGGCAACTCAACGGTGGTCTTAGTTTGGAAAGTAGAAGCCTGTGGTGGGAGATACCGCGATTGGAACCTTCGCGACCCGGTGCGATGATGTCTCTAATGATTTCATGTCATTTTCGGTGACTCTAATACCAGAGATGAGCGTCGATCGACTCACAGCCATCCTATGAGCATTTTCCCTTGAAGAATTTCGCTAACCAGCACCAATTTGAGGAAACAACATGAAAGGGTGATTGTGAGCTAACTGTTGACCTTAATCTAACAAGATGGAGCCTAGATCTCATGAAATTGACGCTGAAAATGGATTCAGTGGTGAAATGCGAGTCAGTTGGTGGTGGTTTTGTGAAATTCTGGGCTGATGCACTTCGCCGGCCACAGTGAGTGGTGGCAAAGGCAACGGTCGGTGATCGGTCGACGGCATTTCGGTAAGACACCTAGGAGGCAGAATGCTGCATTTTGCACGCTAAACACGAATCTGAAGTCCAATTGTTGATCGGTATAAATTATGTTTCAGTCACTTAATTTCAATTTAAAATTCAAATTAAAAATTTATTACTGTTAGATTAAATTGGCTTAATTATAATTAAGTAAATTAAATGAAAGTTACTTGTGAACTGAATTTCCAAATTTATTAGTGAAATTAGCCAATTTAAATGGATTATAAACAAAAGTGATAAGGATTTATGAATTAGAAAAAATATAAAATAAAGACAGTTGAATTGTTAATGGTAGAACAATATAGATACCGAAATCGAAATTGAGTGAGATTGAGATTGGTGGATGGAAAAGGACTGTGAAATTGCCGATGGATGGGCTATGTAAATTATTATGGAATATAAAAATTGGACAAAGCAAACTTTAAATAAGTGCCGCCAAATAATAATAGAAATAAAACTTATTGTGGTAAATAATAAATTGTAATATTAAATAAAGAAATAAATTAGCTAATTAAACACAAATTATTTATATATATTTATTTGATTTTGGCAACATATTTAGAAATGAAATTCTAAATGGTATTATGAGAATAAGAAAAGTAAAATAATTGAATGATTGTTATTTCGAAACCATATTAAATTTATTTGTTAAAATAATTAAGTATATGAAAGTGTGTACAAATAAAATCAGTAATTATTAAATTGATTTACAAAGCACATAATAAAATAATTATTAAATTATAATTTATATTTATTTGGTAAAATATAAATTCTAAGGAAAAAAATATATCAATTTTAATTAAATGGATTTAAGTAAATTTAATGATTCCTTTAACTATTATGTAGATAAATAGATTTGGATATGTGCTTAATAAAATATTGGTTTTAAAGTGATAAATACATCCATAAGAAATCGAATTAATTGATTTACTTTAAAGGTATAAATAATAGCATTTGATGAAAGTAGGATGTAAATATAGACTGTGAATAAAAATAATAAAGTAACTAAATAGATTTTAATCCTTGATTAAGATAAAATTTGAATTTCAAAATAACAAACAAATCATAAAAGAAAGTTAATTAATCTGCTTAAGAAAATAAAGAATATAATTATTAATAGAGAACATAATTATTAATAGATGAGTGAATATGAAATGTTAATTTGATATTAGATTGAGAAAGTTCAAGAAACCGATGTGAAAGCTTTATTGATAAGAAGGGATTAATTTATTGCTTGTAGGTGAGTAATAATATATAATGCTTTACCAAATTCATTACTGCATAATTTATTTTATGCCTTGTACCTATTATTTCTAAATTCTTGCATACAAAGTATGTGGATGAATGTTTGTGTAATGATAAATGCTATGAATAATTGGTTTGTGCATGATGATATGTGATTGCTGTATGGGAGTTGGAACGATGTGAATCACCTGAGTTGAGAGCACGGGCATGGTGAGAATGTCATCAGTGGGCCGTAAGAGGGGGGATGGGCACCCCCCCCCCCCCCCCCCCCTCTCCCTTGTGCATTCTGGATGATGGCACATGTCATGGAAAAATATTTTTACAAAGAAAATTGTTTTGCGAAAATTTTTTTTTATCTCATTATGTTTTGCCCGAATTGGGGTAGGCTCTCTGGGTGCATAAGTTATAGGACCATAGGATTATATGATATGATATGATGGATATTAAAGCATGTTTCGGGAGAGTATGGTCCTGTTAAGGTGATTTCACTGACTAACAACCACTTGATGTGCATATGGTTGCAGTTGTTT